>VZTT01038725.1:17522-33345 GCA_013400855.1 Buphagus erythrorhynchus | reverse complement strand
CATCTGGATGTCAAGAGTAAGTCATGCATGATTTTTAATCATTATCAGGTGCCAGAACACCCAAGACAGTCCAGAAGAGAATTATTGGATTGCTTTTTGCTTATGGCTGAGCCCTTCAGCCTGTTCCAGGAAGTTTGCAAAAGATTTGTTGCCCTATAACAGAAGGAAACACAATTCCTTAATCCCTTACATTTGTCATTTATAGCTCTGTAAATGGTATTTAGAACTGTCACATGAATAAGCAAAGACTTTTACTTTGAGAATTGTTTTGCCAATGTCCATTGTGGCGTTATCCTTCCTGTACCTGATGACAGAAAGATAAGAATTCCAAGGGACAGTAAAAGCAACATAAGTTGCACCAGGGTGTCAGTAAGTACATCTATTGCAAGGTAAGGGAAAGCAGAAGGCTGCAGCCTGAAATGGATATCTTCTGAAAAAATCTCAAGCTAAATATCCTTCTAGATATAACCCATCCATTTAAGGTTAAGCTGCAGAGAAGGTATATTTCCAGAAGGTGGACAATGCCCTTTAGGGATTATTGGAATACAGGGAATATTGCTGTGGGATACCATTATGAGAGTTCTGGTGGTGAGGTGAGTGCATCCAAGGAAAAGCAATGAAGTTGGTGAAGGGTCTAGAGAACAAATTTTATGGAGAGTAGATGAGAGAACTGGAGTTGTTTAGCCTGGAGAATAGGAGGCTCAGGTGAGGGTGAGACCTTATTACTCTCTACAGCTACCTGAAAGGAGGCTGTAGTAAGGTGGGTTCCTTCTCTTCCCTCAGTCCATACTAGATCAGGAAAATTAATGGAAGCATGCTTCCTGAGCCCCATTATAATAATGCTATTATGTGGAGCCAAGTATGTGGCCTTTGGGACAAAGGAAAATTTTCCTCCCTGTTCCAGTAGTCAGATTTACCTCAGACCCTATGTTCACTCAGACCCAATGTGATATAGCCAGGTTGCCATGGCTCCCAGGTCCAGACAACAGTGGCAAGTATTCCTGGTAGGTGCTTGTCACCCACCCACTTATGGTGTAAGCATGGGCAGCCATAGAAACCAGCAGAAACAAGAGAGCAGTGTCTTTACTGGCACTGCAGAAAGGGGGCCAGCACAGACAGCACAGATCTGTTCCCCCTCTGGCTGATCAGAGTTTAGGGCCACTCAGTGAAGGACACACGTGCTCTAAATCTTTTGGTTCACTGGCACGGCCACATTCTCAAACACCTGGAATGTCACCACATATTCTAGTTCTTTTCATATCCCTATGCAGATCTCCATCCCTTTACCCAGTCATTGACACAGGTCTGGGGTTTTTTTTGAGTGTTTCCTCTGACTCACTGGCTAATCCAGCTCAAATTTGATTGCAAAAATATACATACAGATGTGTAAATGCACAGAGATCAGAGAGGTGTTACAGCAGTTTGCACAGAAAGTTGCTAGGAATGATATTTAATAAGAAAACAAGACAGCCTGAAGTAGTCAGGTGCCTCTATTAGGCAAATTCATTAATCTGCATTTTCTCTTGCCCATCTGGACCCCTTTATCCTCTTTCCTCTCCACTTCCCATTCTTCTTTTTCCTCTATCCACACTGATCATTCCCTTTCTTCATCCTTGTCTCCTCCCTGGTACAAAGGCCTTCCTAAATTAGTCACAGTTTTGCTATATCTATAGCTAAAACTTCCACTTTGTTACTATGGCATTCCAGTCCTGTGTAGAGTGAGTGATGCAGCTCAGGTCAGCTTACCAAGGTTGTGGTAGGTTGCCACACTGGCACTGAGAGATTTCACTCCCCAGGGCATTCCAATTCTCCCAATTAATTACCTGTGGGGTTTGCCTGCCTGCTGCCTCACCCTCCCTTAGCCAGCAGTGAAATCCAACCATTTCCTATAGAGAGACCCATTACAGCTTCTTACTCCTACGACCACTATTTCTCATGGTCAGTTCACTTGGCTAAGCTTCAGGCCAGGCTTAGAGATGTGTCAATGCACCTTAACAAATCAGATGTGGACTCTGCAGTTGCTCTGCTTAATTTTAACTCTGTGAGAAACAGTTTTACAAATTAATGAACTTTGGGTTTTCAACTCTTGATGAATACATTGTGTCTTCACCTTTTCACTATCACAAGGGCAAATCTAAAGTTTTCTAAATGTGCAGTGCTCTATCCATCAAATATATTCCTCTGGAAGAACTACAGTATGAACACACTGTTAAGCAAAACTGCATAAAGTATTATTAGAGATAGATATATAATTCGTTATTCACTGACATATAGAATTAATTCTCCACTACCTTATAAATAAACTTTGATGAATGATCTTCATATTTTAATCTTTAATTACTAAAAATGACTGTGTGTATATATATATGTACATACACACACACCAGGAATGAAGCAACATTCATTCAAAAAAATAAGATGTATGCCTATATTGTTTTTCGTTTGAAATTATTGTAGACAAGGAAAGTTACTTTCCATTTGTGGTGAAGTTCAATAAAGCAGTACTTTCAGACTGAGAATGATCTCATGAGTTTTAAATTTCTCATTTTGTGTACATTTTTCTAAAAGTAAAAAAAGTAAACATCAATTCTGTTCTTCTACAAGTAAAAAAATGATCCCCAGCAATTAAATCTTAGTTTTGCTTTTCTAGAAAAATAAGTGATACAGATTAAAAATGCAGACTGACACACAAACCAAATAAATCAGACACTACTAATTTACTACGCTCTGCAGGATATATAATTTAATCAACAATTGGTTTTATATTTATTACTGAAACTGAACTCAAAGTTCATGTCTTTATAAAAGTTTTTCCAGAGGATAAAAATATAATTGTAGTGCAACCAACAATGTTGAATAAAGTACTATTACCTCAAATGGACTTTTGATAACTAAAACGTACAAGATTTGAAGATAAATAAAATAAATCCTGTTGTTACTCTAAACAACTTGGAATTTTCCAAAAAGTCAATAAGAAAATGACAGCATCAGGTGTAGAAAAGAACAACAAGACATCTAAGGATGTTTTAGTCTTTAGTTTCAGAACAGTGTGTATTTGGTAGCCTTTGGGCAGTGGCTGCAGTGACTGATAGAGATTTGCTAAACTTACTCAAAACCTCCAAACTTAGAGATATTCTTTAGGTTTCCTTTTTCATTATTTTGCCATCTTTTGCACTAAAAAGGACCACAGTTTTCCTAATATCTAATTTAATTACTCTATTTTGAGAGTCAAATTGTTTTCTTGTCCTTCCCTGAATAGGTAATCTTGTGGTGGCTAAATAACTCAGCATCATCCTCTTTTCAGTCCCATTTTATATGATAGAAGACCATTAGCACTATGCTTATACCTCTTTCCTTTTTTTTTTTTTTTAAAGCTAAAATAAATTCCTTCAACCTTTCAGAATAAGAAGTCTTATTTTTTTAACATTTTCATTTGCTTTTTTTTTTTTTACTTTTCTGCAGACTTCCATTAGTTGTGTTTCTAAAAGTTATGTTACCTAAAGCAGATGCAGTACACTATTAGAAGTCTTAAGTGGGACAAAGAGAACAGAAAAACATACACTTTCTATGCTCCTCATCCAATATCCTGCTGATTACACTCCAGATTAAGATTTTCCTTCTTGTATCATCTTGTGCATTTTGTCTGTTCTAAACCCAACACAATCTTAATAATTCTCATTTTAACTAAAACCTCCCACAGTTCAGTTCTTTGTACTAGTGTTCACTAAACTTCATACTGCTCATTTTGGATGTTTTTTCAAATAGTTAAGATGATTTCAGATTTGAATTCTTCCCTACAGAGTACTTGGAACTCATTAACCACAGCAGATGTAATACATATATTTTCTATTCAGTCAATCTGGTCAGGAGCAAAAATATGTAGAGATTGATCCTTGACTAAATTTTTCAAATTGTATTTTCTCCACCTTGATTGAAAACTACATGTAGATAGTCTTTGGAGTGGGATTTTTCACCTAATTATGTACCTACTCTGGCAAATATTCAAGAGGTTTCCATACAAACACCAATAACCTTTCTGAAGCACTGCTTTAAGCCCTGTACAAATTATTCCTTACCAATAGCAGTGTTATCCTGTCAAACAAATAAATAAAATGGTTTTCTACTATTCAGTCTAAATACATCAGTTTGAGCTCTTTCCCTCACTGCCATAAGTTTCTCTATAAACTTATATTTTACTTCGTAACTTATAGGATTGTTTTTTCTGAAAACAAAATCAGACCCACTGCTCTATAACTCTACTTACCCTACTTTTCTGCCTTACTGTAAATAAGTTTTGGGTTTTTATTCCACCAGCTGTCTGGGACCTTCCCTCTTTTCCAAGAACTCTCAGTACTAATCAGTAACAGTTCAAACATTGCATCAGCTTGCTCCTTTAGTGCTCCAAAGAGATTTTCATCAAACCCTGCCAATTTGAATTTCTCTGACTTTCTTCTGACTGTTCCCTCACTTCTTTATCATATATTCCTCTTTAGATAATATTAATTTAATTAATAATGATCAACTTAAGTGATTAATAATATTGTCATCTTGGTTTATTCAAGTGCAGCCTAGATCCTATCTAGTGAAAGTATCTAGGATATTGCAGTATCATCAAAGTGAGGGAAAGGAAGAAAGGAAGAAATGTTGAAGTGGTGATAACAAGCTATCAGGAACTTGGGCAATTGTTCTTAACTTTAATGATTTTTAGCACTTGGTTGTTGCTATAAAGCAAAATGCACAAGTAGGCTCTAAAGTGAAAGAGAAGTAAAAATGTAGATTCTCTTTTCATCAACCCATTAAAAAACTACTGAAGTTGTTTTAAAAATTTCTTTCTAGATACATATAAGGAAAAAGTAGACCTTCATGTAAATGAGATTTCCTAGAGTCTTCATCAGTAACAGAGCTAGAGACAAGTCCAGGCGTTTCAGGTTACCAATGTGCAGAGAAACTTACACCAGTGAGCAGCGTGCTGAATAATGACTTCATGCTGTTTAGTTCTCTCAGTTGCACTACAGTAACAATGACTGCAGTCAATAGGAAAGACTACAGTGACCAGTCATAAATTACTAAGATATCCTTCTTCATTTGCTTGACCAGTTTTCTTTTATGATATTCTTTGATTTTTTTAACAAAATAATTCATAAAGTAAATATCACCATTTTAAATATAGAGTTTTTAGTTTAAAAATCTTGTTTTCTCTCAACAATGAACTTTTGTGATATCAGTCAATCAGTTCTCCCAGTTAGGATTTGTCAAAGTAAAAATAATTTAAATGAGATTGAGATTGAAACAATTTCTTGACACATAACACACAATTAACCCAGCAATCAGCAAGCTGTAGATACAGGATCAGCATTGGCAGTAAAACAGAATAGCTGCAATAGTAGACACAGAGTGTTAAACCTGTACAATTTCATAGATGCCTTTATCTTATCACAAATTTATCTCCAGAGGTTCTAATCACCCCAAATTGTGATTATAGATGAGCAAACACAGAGATGTGCAGATGGTTGCAGGCAGAGCTCCTCTAGCAGAGCGTGTGGGCTGTCAGCAATGTCCCAGTCTCCTGGCAGCGAGTTTGTCCTGCTGTCACACCACTGGAGATGTGGGAGCCACAGCTCCCTGTGCCCATTAATGTCCCTTCCCCACAGGGAGCAGCCATCCCAAGGGCCAGGAGGCTGCTCTGCCTGGGCTGGGCAGTATCTCTGGTAGCCAAAGCCCTCTGGCAGTGCCAAATCACGTTTCACTCCTGATGTTTCCACTCCAGAGTCTCTTCCTCCTGGCATGAATTTTCATGTTGTTTTTATGCTTCTTATCAGGCTAATTCCTGCTTTGTATCAAAAGCCTCATAATTCTCTGACTGCTTTTTAATCCTGCTGATGGTTATCCTCTAATTTACAAGATCAATTTAGGCAAATGGATTTAGACACTTTTGAATATTTGGTCCAGATATACATAATACTTATCAAATTTTCATTTCACCAGGTTATCAAGGCAGATCATTCACCAAAGGTTGGACCATGCAAGTACCCCACAGAATTTAACCCTAAGGTTTAGACAGATATAAAAAACCTGCCAATAAATATTCCAAGGTAGAAACCACCTAGGAAATAGAAAACTGATTTTTATAGCAATGTTGCAGCTGTACTGTGGGACAGGTCTGCCTCATGGAGCACTCTGATTTGTCCTGATCCCAGGAATGAATGGAGGCTTTTTCTTTTCCTCCGAGGGCATGTGAAGGACAATGTGCTGTTAGATGCAATGCTGTACTCGAGAAGTGTTTAATGCCTATACTCTGGGCAGGACCAGGACAGCATAGACAGAAACTTCAGTTCTATACACATAAAAATTATTCCTTTAACAAAGGAGCTGTGATTTGTCTTGATATTTTTTAAATTCACTTCCATTCCACAATATTGTTTTCAGTGTCTTTGACTTTCTCTCAGACCTATATGCATTAATTTCCAGTTGATGTGCTCACATGCAGGAAGTAGGTAGGCAATCTGAGTCCTCCTTTTTTACTGCATCACTCTCCATTGTTTTCACTGCTAACCACTGTGCCAGAACCTGCTTTGTTGTGATCATACAATCTAATTTACCCCTTTTTGTTCTATTATTATAGTCACTGTTTCTCTGCTTAAAATAACTTAAAATAACTAATCAGCTGTGCTACTTTAAATAAAAACATCACTTTTCTACATCACTCATGGACAGCCTTATAGCAAGTTTACAATTTACTGCTTGTTTTTTCAAAAACATGTTTGACTATGCTTCTTTATTATTTATTATTAACATAGTTTAAAAATTTTATTTTTCTATTTACAAATTATTTTTGTTTTGGATTTTTTACACTTAGACCCTTCTTACTTTGAAAGTATTTTTTTCTTTTAACACCACCAAGAATATTGGATTTTGAGCCCAAATAATTATAGAGCTCTCCTGATAAAATTAAATTGTTTCTCACAGGAAACACTTCTATTTATATGTATTACACATGTAATAGTCTAAAGAAAATTAAAAATTGATGTATTCTTTTCCTCTTTGAAGAAAAATCACGTCAGGAAAAAAGCATAAAATAAAGATTCACAGTAAAAAAAAATTGCTATTGCCTCATATTATCAGGTAAGCAAAAACTGCAGCATGTTTTTGGACACTGGCATATCTGGACTGAAACTTCTGAGCCCAAGAGCATCCTCATTCATTCACCATTCTAACAGAAGTGGGAAGAACACATTGTAGCAACTCAGAGCCCCCCTGAAATCTCCCCAAAAGACCCAACCCAGGGAAACGAACAAAATTAAGGTAACAAAGAAAAACAATGAGAAATTAATATATTTGCAAAGTTATTATGCTCTGTAGATGAGGGACTTTGACTTAGAAACTACATGTCTGAACTTTGGACTAAGATTTTGGCCCCTCTGTCAGCATTGCATATCGCTGTACAGTGTTATTTAAATCAATTTTGCATGCAGCTAAATGACATTAAACTATGTTTATGTTTATTCATCAGTGTTGCAACATAGAATTTTACTTCTTACTACTGTAGAGAGAGAAAAAATAAATATTTAGACCAAACTGGTTTTCACGTAAAAATCCCATAATATATGTTGTACATGAATTACTGGTCATTGCCTTTATTAATAGAGTGCAAAAGATAGTCAAAGAAACAATTGATTATATTGACTATATAAAGCTTTACATTTTTTTTATTATTATTATTTTTGCAAATTTAGTATTGCATGCATTTAAAATCACCATCTTCTTGAGGTACAGGCTGTGAGCATACTGTGCTGGAGAACTCATTTCACACATGTGTCTCAGGCAAGTAAACTCAGACTGCAGGTGCCAGTTGATCTTTAGAGAATCTTTGTTCTGCATCAGTCTGCCAAAGCCCTTTGTTCTGTGATGTAGCACAAGAGAAGCTGCTTCTGAGAGCATGGCAAGTAAAGTAAGAAGAGTATGTCTTGGTTTAAATTAATTAAAACTCTATCAAAACTCTTTCCTTTCATCTCTAGCAGAAAATCACCTGAATAAAAGGTGGTTTTGAAAGGTTAACAAATGTATTTTGGATTTTAGAGTCTTTCTGCCTGTGGTAAAAGCACAGTCCTCTGTAAAGAAAAAAATAAGTATTTCCATACACAGGATTCTTTACAGCCCTCTGAAAAGAATCCTGTGTATGGAAAGCAGACATTTTTTTCCTTATGTCTCTATTGTCTCCATTGTTTTGAATAAAATTGGAAGCATAGAACTATGTCCTAATAATTTTTTGGCCTTTGCTGATTTATTTTCAGATGTTCTTTAAAAAAAAAAAATAAAAAATACAGGAAAATTTCAAACCATAAAGAGAATAGCTTATTTTTGTTATCAAGAGAATGATAAATGTACTTGCTATTTATACACAATAACATCTGTTTCAATTAGAATTGCCACAAGGATAATTGTGAAGAACAAAAATAATGATGTTTCTGTAGTTGTGATTTCTTCATGCTATTAAAATACACATTTCGAGATGATATTTTGGTAAGTTAATATTTAAAAAACTCATATCTCTGTTGAAGATTTTTCTTTATAACAGCAATTATTTCCTTCTCTATTCTCTTCCTTTCCCACCTTTCCCTGCATAATTCATATCAAACATATTTGTGAAATAGAAAGTGAAATGTTGTGTGACTGTCAAAGGAAAATTAATAACATAAGGATAGAACATCTATATCATCCATATCTATCATCTATCTATCTGTCTATCTATCTATCTATATCTATATCTATATTATCTATATCTAAATCTAATCTATATCATCTATCTATATCATCTATATCTAATCTATATCTATATCATCTATATCTAATCTATATCTATATCTATATCATCTATATCTATATCATAGGTGTAAGGACTGTCAAGAGCACTCAGAAAGATGCCTTTTCCTTCCTGCTCCATAGAAGATCCCCCACACCAATTCTTTCTCTCCATTCCAGAGAGATATAAGTACAAAGACAGTACCATTTGGAAAGAGAAAGAAGAGTTAAAACTACAAATAAGCTCACATATAATAATTATTGGCCAAGAAAAGCCAATTTGTATTCTCAAAATCAAGAGAAAGAAGAGTTGACCCATGGTTCCTGTTTCAATGATATCTGCGACTGATATCAGCTGCTCTTGGGATTGACTAAAGAAGAGCATCAGGCTAGACCAGACAGAAGGTAAAAATTCTGATTGGCTTAGGCTGTTTTTTTAAAAATTATTTTAAAATAAAAATAGAAGATTTTTTTTTCAAAATCCAATTGCACTCAGGCAGCTACTTATTTTTAAAACTGCCTAAAGATTCACCATGAACTTGAATAAAAATGAAGAAAATTTAAATATCTTCAACAGACAAAACATGTCATTATTGAAATGCCTTTCTTAATCTTCTGTGTCATGCAATCTTGTTTGTATACCTTCCTAACAAGAACAGCATGCAGCAGCTTCAATTTACATGATTTTTTATTGTGTTTCCTACAGGACTGCTTAAGTAGAGATCAGCATTGGCTACTGTGGAAAGTGAGTAATTTGGCTTAATATTGCAAATAACTCAGCTGGAGTCTGTGTCAGATTTACAACCCAGTATCTGGCTAATACTGGCAGTAGCATGACCTCTTCCAAAGCTCTTGAGAGAACTTTTACAGATGTCAAATNNNAGATGTCAAATGTGTATCATATTCTGCTGAAAGGGGAAGGGGGAGATTCTGTTTTCTATCACCCAAAATTTACCTCCAGGTAGGTACCAAGCTTATTTTTATCCCTTCTACAGACTTTTATCACTTTCTTCCTCTTCTAGGCTTTTAAAATTTACATCTGGAAACAATGTGCTATAGTTGAATTGCATTACATTTGTACTTTGAAAGCAGCAAATTTTGCACCTTGGTTTGGTGTAGATCACAGTTTTGATATTCAGCACTTAAATAATGGGTGTAACTGGGCTTCTAAATGCTCAGTTAAGAAGTATTTTTTTTCTAATTTCTAGGCAACAAAAGTGTAGCTGAGATAAATGGGATTACCTTAGTCTCACAAACTGGCCTTACCAGTTTACCTTGGTGTCACAAACTGGCACTGAATGAAGAGCACAATACATGTTCCCTGACTGTAACCTTTGGCCCAGGTCACTGCATCTATGAATTCAGGGAATCAGCTGTAAATATTTCTTCCCATTGGGCTACAGCTGCTGAACAGATGGATAGCTGTTCTATAGGTGTGCTAGAAATACATTGCATATTAGTACATTCATAGAAGTCTCCCATCTTTTAACTTATCTGTTATTCTTAGAGTTCAAGTTCACTTTACCTTTGAATCTTTTGCCTATTTTGTGTTTTAATTCATCTCTGATCCGTTCACAAGCCTGTGTTTTATTTCATGGAATGTAGAGATAGTGGTTACAGAGTTCCTCTGGTAGCTGTTCCGTGCTGAGGCTGTCTTTAGATGTAGGCTCAGCATCCAGCTTCAGTCACTCTGAACTGCACCCTCGCTCACCTGTGGACATCATTACCATTGCTGACCATTAAGGGACATATTCCTCCAGTAACAGACCTTTACCCTTTAGCTATTCTGGGACTATCTCATTAATTTCTACCTCTATGCCATACCTCAGGCAACAGGAACTTATTCACTCAAAAACCTCACTCAGGAAGCTTACAAAAGCAAGATACGTGCAGTCTTGTCTTGGGGAGCTGCAACATGCTGAATGGGGAGGCTTTTTCGTTGCTGCTTTGTATGTTCATTCTTTTTCATATTAAATCAGACAAAATATAAAACCTATAGAACAGTCAAGGTGCATGATTTTTTTTTAGTTGCATATTGCAAGACCTTTTGGCATTTTTTATGTACTTCTATTCTTATAATTTATTCTTACTCTCAGTAAAATGTGAACTGAACACAGTCTGCAGACGTTAGCTAGAAAGATGCTAACTTGACTACTCTTCCTTCACATCCCACCTTATTTAACAGGACTGTGTTATATTACAAGTACGTTATCTGGATCCATTTTTATGTTTCCTATTTAATACTGACTGCCTTGTTATCACCTAAATGTGTATTACAGAGCTTTGAAAGAAATGACATAATGTACCTCATCCAAGGCCATGTATAGATCACAAATTATTACCAATGTTCCCTTGTACTCAGTATTAATTATGTGTCCTCTGAGTGTCTTACCCTAATACTAGTTTCTTTTTCCTTCATTTTTTTCTTGCTTAACCTGTAATAAATGCTTTCTGCAAACAAATATGAAAGGTCCATATAGCAGCAAATAATTTAGGTAGTTAAGTAGAATACAAAATTATTGTGTGCTGAAGAATTCTATAGGAATTTTTCACAACTGAAGACTCAACTACATTTCATTTATGATCTCCTTCACAAAACAAATTGTAGTTGATACAAATGGAAAATCAAAAGGCTTTATCAAACTCAGGTGATTTACATATACAAAAAATGAATCTAAGAATACACTGCAATAAAAAAACTGAAGCTGCAAAATTTTATTTTTCATAGGGGTACCTGCATTTCCCCATCTAAATGCATCAAGAATGTGCATAAGTTACTGACATAAGGGCTCTGTATTGGACTATGGAAATAAAAATTCCTCACATGTTTCTATTTACCATTACAACATAAGAAGGTTCAGATGTGAAATAGTGAGTGGAAAGACACTTCCTAATTTTTATGATGTTTTCTATTGTCATGTGTGTTGCATTCCTGAACAAGCCAGAGTATGGCTGTAGTTGGGAAATCAGTGTACCTGAATAAGTTCCATCTTGCTTGCTCCTGGGAAAAGACAATTTCTCTTTTGGTTATGTTTCATCATGGTTTATCTGTGTCTGTCGTGGTTTACCTGTGTCTAGCTTTTGTGGTTTCCCAGACTCATCTTACAGGTAGGCCCGAGCTAGAAATAGAAATAATACAGCCCCTAGTAGGTGATTGTAATATGTCTGACTTGATTAGAATAATAAATAGGTTGAACATGAAGTTACTGCAATAATTGGAATCGACATGTCCCTGTTGTCCTTGTAAGGAGACTTCTCACTTTGTATTAGTCTTCTTGTAGGTTTTTCTAATGTTGTTGTGTGGGGATTTTTTTTTGTTTGTTTTGATTGGTATTTTTTGTTTTTCTTTGTTTTACTTAATTTTGTTTCATTTTGCTTTGTTTATTTTGTTTACTTTTTGTTTGGTTTTTTTTTTGTTTGTTTGCTTGGTTTCTTTGCTCTGTTCTTAAAAAGTTTTCAGTTAAGTTTTTGAGAGTTTTCACTAGCATATATCTTGTCAGATATGGTAGCTAGCATATTTTAATATATGATAACCAAAAATAGCCCTTTGGAAATGTCAATGCCCCTAAACTGAAGAAAATATATGAATATATAAAATAAAACTAATGGAAATAGGAAGGGTTGCTTTGATGCAAGGTGGCAATACAACAATTTCACTAAGAATGAACCAGAAAGAATTTAAGTAATACCATATTCTCATTTGGCTTCGTGTCTCAGCTGTTGTTAAATGGCATAATTTCAGCAAAATCAATGAAGCTGGGCTAATCTGCATCCTTTCAGTTGAATGGAAATACACCAGTTCACACCAGCTGGGAGACCAGGCTGCTCCAGCAATGGCTTGTCCTTGGTTTTAGTCATTTAAGGTCAGTAGATTTGCTTCAAGTTATGATCATTCCAAGAAAGATGTTAATTCATTTATGTAAAGAAGGCCAGAACTGTTTCATATGGAGAGATATATGGAAGTACTTTGTGGCAGATATCTTTTACAAAGGGATTTACATGCATAATTGAAAAGTAGTGGCATTAGCATGATGAAAATATCTTGAGATAAACAACACATAGAAAAACTGGAGTAATATGAAATGACAGCAAAAATATGGATGAAAGAGGCCATCTGGGTATCTGCCAACAAACACTGATAATTCATTTTACAGTTTTAGGATTTCTGGGAAGCAAATGCTGTTCAGTAGATATGCTCACAAATAGATCACAGTTCCTCTTCAGTAAAGAAAATGTAGGGAAAATAAGATACCACACTGATGCATTGTCTTTCAGCTTTCATTTTTGTTTATTTACAACAAGTTCTTTGTGCTGTAGAAAATCCTATCGTTTGACAGGATCATTAGATTTAATTAATTAGGACTTGCACATGCCTATTTGGTATTTCAGCTGTTCTGGTACATTGGAGCCTACAAACTGATTGTTTTTTCAACAGCACTGGGAATCCAATCTATCTCCTGGCTTGGCAAGGCCTTTCAATGCAGCTCTCAGCAGGCAAAGTCACTGGGCTTGTGTTCATAAAAGCTACTCCTATTACTGGGCCTTAGACCTCCCCTAGGGAAGTATTCACAGCATAATTAGTTACTGAACAAGAAGTCTTTTCAATTGCTTTCAGAACAACTTCAGGCTGGTGATTGATAGGAATATGAGAATTTGGGGAAAGCTGACAATAGTAAATGCTTTTAATTAGGGGGAAAAAATCCCAGAGAAGGCTTTGAGACATATCTTAACTTACTTTACTGTAAAACATGCCCTAAATTTTCTTTGTATATTTTTCCCCTTTGGTTTAGACTAGATATATATTTAAATGAGGTACATATTTAAAACCAAGGGCAAAAAAAATCTTTCCAACTTTCAGGCTGTTGTGGCCTGATTTTAAGCTAGATAAATGCAGAGTTTTCTGATGTCTATTGATACTTGTTCACATTCAAGCATTTTTAAAAATCATCATTGTAAACAAATGCTACTTTGCACACATGCACATAGTCTCTCTTTACAAATAGGGTTGATTACATAACAAATGAAATATTTTAATTGGAATACTATCCTTCTAATTATTTAGTAATTAGGTATAAGATTTGAACCTTTGAATTGTATGGCAAGGATAATACTACGTTAAATGCAAAGTATTATTCTGCGAGTCCTGATTGTACATCGGAGGAAGGTCTGGCTGAAATGTATTTTTTATTTTTTATATTGGTTTACTTGATTGATAGGAATTACAAAATGTACCTCCAACATCTCTTCTTGAGTAAAAAACACCCAAGGCTTCTTATAAATGAAACAATAGGACGTCAAGGATAGTGAAATATTTAGTTACTGTTTATTGTGAGACTACTGTTTATTGTTACAGATTTTGAAGAAAGGTTATTTTTTTTATACCAACAAGCACCCTACAGCTAACAGCGCTACTTCTCTTTTCTTTTTTTTTTTTCCTTCTTTTGAAATAACTGGCAAATATTAGCAAAGAATATGTGCAGAGGAATTCCAGAAATATGGGCAGGTCCTCTAACCAGAGATGGGTTTTGGTATCAACTGCTGGACTTTGTCCTTGTATTGTAAAGTCATTCCAGGACTCAGAGTTGGGCCTTCATCACCAAAGTGTTTGCTCAGCAAGCATGGACCCTGATTAAAGCACAGGAATGAATGCTCCAGGCACCATCTTCCATGCAGGCTTTGGGAAAACGTCACAAGAGGAGTCCTGGAGCCTGGCCACCTGTCCTGGCTACTGGGTGAGAGACCCACAGCTTCTCACAGCTTATTTACAGAATGCTTTTTCTTCTCCATAAGCCAGACAATGAGAAAGGAAGTTAGAGTGTTGCCACTCTGGGTAAACCCTTTTCATTCTAACTGCTGCCTAATGCAGTGATGCACTTCACTTATTAGTCCTTTCTAAGACACTTACTCAGACACTGGGTGCTTCTGCTCATAGAGTTTAACTGGCTTCTGGGGCAGAATGGTCACAATAGAATGTGCTGGAAGTGGTGTACACAGGTCTTCAGTTTTCTGTCTGTCTCCATTTTTGTACATCACAACAGCCTTTAAATATGAAAAGTTATAAAATAACCCAAACCCACTGTGACAAAAAGCATTTATATTGTGATCTGTAATTGACTACATTCTTTAAAATATTATTTGGCTTAATAAACAGCTTTTGCACCTGATTTTTGACTTCCATTTTCAACAGGGTTCTTGTATGAAGGAATACATGGAAAAAGCTTTCTGTCTCTGATGCTGAGTTTTACTCCCTGCCATAGTAGCCTGGCTGTCCATAGGATAGACCAGGTGGTGCAAAGAGCCTTTGGCAGGACCAATGGGCCTGTGAAGCCCTTAGGACTCTATCCCTGTCTTTAATCATTCTTCTGTTATTAAATATCAAAGAGATGGGTCAAGGTTTGCTTCTTGCCCTGTGTGGGATCACATCAAACAAAATTCAATTAATTATGAACTGAGAACCTGTTTTGGGGTAACAGAGCTCAGGACAGAATTTTTCTGAAGCTGTACCTAAACCTCCTTCTCTTTTGTGAAATATGCCAAGCTAACATTTGGCCAGAGAGGCCAGTACAAAGCAGTTTTTTGCAGCTGATCTCAATGCAATAGCAGAAATTGGCTGGATCCCACATTTATGTGGTTTCCCACTTTGAACCACATCAAAGGAAAATGCTAATTCCCTAAGAGAAGGCAGGATGTTTAGGTGCTTCCCTGGTGCTGTTTTCAAATCAGGTAATTTAATGAAACTAGACAGAAGGAAAATTGGCTTATGATTGTGTCTTTGGAAAGCGATAAATAAAAGGCTTTGCACTATAATATCTTCCCTGAAGATGAAACACTGATCTGAATATCACAAACCAGCAGATTGAAATTTGAACTGAATCTGTTTGCACTGAAAAGAAATACAATATTTTCCCTCCCTAGCAGGAAGAAGTATTTATTATAATATGCACCATAGCTGCATAAATTAAGCTTTTAACTTAGAAATAAAAACAAGGGAGAGGAGAGGAGAGGAGAGGAGAGGAGAGGAGAT
>VZTT01038725.1:0-15698 GCA_013400855.1 Buphagus erythrorhynchus | reverse complement strand
TTAGTGTTGCAAAGGACCTCTGGAAATCATCTAGTCCAACCTCCATGACACAACGGGGTCACCTAGAGCAGGTTTCACAAGAACAGGTGGATTTTGAATATCTCCAGAAAGGGAAAACCCATGACCTCCCTGGGCAGCCTGTTCCAGTGGTCTGCCACCATCAGTATAAAGAAGTTCTTATGTTGAGATGAAACTTCTTGTGTTTGAGTTTATGGCCATTGCTACTTGTCCTATCACTGGGCACCACTGAGAAGAGTCTGGCACAATTCTCATGGCACCCACACTGGAGATATTTATATGCATTAAGTAGATCCCCTGTCAGCATTCTCTTCCTACACTAAACATGCCCAGCTCTCTCATCTGAGCAGAGATCATCCCTGTGGGCCTCCATTGGACCCTCTCCAATATCTCCTTGTCTTTCTTGAGCTGTGGAGAATAGAACACAGTACTCCAGATGTGGCCTCACAATTGCCAAGCAGAGGGGGAGAATCACCTCCCTCAGCCTGCTGGCCACACTCTTCCCAGTACAGGACCCTAGGCTTGCCTTTGTTGAACACCTTTAGGTTTCTATCTGCCCAACTCTCCAAACTATAAAGGTCCCACTGAATGGCAGCACTGCCTTCAGGTCTATCAGCCACACCCTCCAGTTTCATATCATCAGCAATATTTCTGAGGGCACATTCTACCCCTTAGACAAGGTTGTTGAAAAGGCAGTTGAATAAGGCTGGACCCAGCATTGATCCCTGGGGAATCCACTGACTAAAAACCTCTGACTGGATTCTACTCTTCTGATCATGATCCTCTGAGCTCTGCCATTCAGCCAGTTCTTAATCCACCTCACTGCCCATTCCTGTAACCCACATTTCCTGAGCTGAGCTATGAGGATGTTATGGGAGACGTTGTGAAAAGTAGAATCCAGTCCCTCAGTTTAAAACTTGTCTGACTGAAGTGGCCAGCCTGCTGCCAAAGATTCTCTTGCCCTTTTTAGATGGGTGGATCCCATCTCCATCCTAAGAGGCTATAATCACTAAAGTACAACTCATTGTCATAAAAGCCAAAACCTTGATGACACCAACAGTGAAGGCTGGTTTTGATCTGCACTGTGCTTCTGCTTCTGACTCTCCCTGTTTCTCTACTCAGTAGAATGGATGAGAAGATGACTTGAGCACTGCTGTTTTCCACCTGCCCCACCAGAGCTTTCTAGTCTTTCTCGATCCTACCCATATTTTGGCTTGCGGTGTCATTTGTACCTAAATGAAAAAATAATATTGGGTAATAGTCTGTGCTCTCCACAAGTTGGGGCACCCTCTTGGAACATGATGGATCTTAACTCCCAGAGGACAGGGACAGCTCATGACTCTCCCTCAGGCCAGCAAATGGGTGCCTCAGCACCCTTTAAGAGTCACTCACTATGAGCACTCAATGTTTCCTTTCATGACAACCAGTGTGTGAGTGCAGGTTCTCCTTGTTGGCCTTGCTCACAGGTGAGTAAAGCCCAAAATTGCACATTAATTATTTTTTGCTCAGATATATTTTATCACCTAGGTACCACATGGGTAAGAACATGGTTTAATTTCCATCTGGAAGTAAAAAGATCATTTCCTAATCACTTTTATTGCTGTTTTTAAATAAATTCATTTAAATATCTTCTTGTTCTGCCCTTTGGAATACAAGTGACCTAGAATACTTCTAGTCTTTACTGAATACATTACCCAAAAGATTCTAGGAGAACTGAAAAACAATTTTGGTAAGCATGACTGCAGTGCCATTGATTTAAACCAATTATTTCTTCATCTACCTTTGTAATGTTAGGCTACAATTAAGGCAAAATGTTTTAATTTCCTGGCAAATATAATCTGTACTTCTTGGGACTGCTAACTAAATGAAAGTTCAATCTCCAAAAGTTCTGTGTTGTGAAACATAGTCCATTATTTAAAGTTCCATTGAAGAGAAATGTAGATTGATTTTTTCCCTGTCCTTTTCCCACAAGGTTTTAAGTTCACACATAGTTCACTGATCCTGACAAGAGTCTTTCTTTAGGAGAATCATGATGGGAGTCAAGCTCTTCAGCTTTATCAGATTTCCTGTATTATATTTAAAGCCATAGAAAATTTCATAATTCCTTTTTTTATTAGAATGAAGTCATGCATATATCCTAGCCTGGCTAAAACACTTGGATCCTCATTAAATATTCTGCTGTCTGGATTATTTTCCCTGTGTTATTTTATTACCTTCATTCCTTTTGTCTTCATTTGCATTCACCTTGTGCAAAACTTTATTTTGACAGCTGCATGTCACTGAATGCTTGATTTCAATGTTTTCTGGCTTGATTTGGACTTTTCATTTAAAAAAATTTCTGTTGATATATTTGCCCAGTGTAAGCTTAACATACATATAGCTTTTATGCACATGACCTGGGAAATACAGGTCTCTGGTATACCTTCCAAACTCAGTGGTAGATATGTGCAAAAATGCTTTCAGTACTGAGGCTGATTTCTCTTAGCACATTTGAGGTTATTCATGCCAGTGAAAATATGTGTGCTTCAGTTCCAGATAACATCATGTCTTTATAACTTCATGAAGTGCAGCTAGACTGACATCTACGTGTTCTACCAGGTGGACCCATAAGCTTTATTTTGCCCAAATGTGGAGTACCCATTGAAGACACCTCTAAGATTCAGTTTCAGAGGATAGAGGATGAAACCTTTGATGATGAATTGCTTTAAAAAATATCATATCCAATTAATAAAGATCACACAAGTCCTGGAAACATCTTCTTTTGTTGTTATTATTTTTTTGTATTTTTTTAGATAATACTGTTGAAGGAAACCTTATTTTTAGATACTTACTTCTAGAAAACTTCCAAATATGAATGGTCTTCTACTGAGATCAATGGAGTTTTGCTTTCACTTGGGTAAAAGGACAATAAAACATATACATATACATATAATAAACACACATTCACCCTTTAAGACTGAATCTTCACTGATCTAAAATTCTAATGTAATGAAGAACTTAAATGAATACCTATCAATGTTCTGGTAGTTTCCTTCCTGCCTTAAAGACTGATGACATTCATTATGCTGAAAACCAGGTCAGAAGTTCAAAGTATCAACTTCACCTTGAGGTTTCATCAGCAACTATAATTCTGCTGCTGCCCGACAGAAAAGGACCTGGGGGTGCTGGTCAACAGCAGCTGAACATGAGCCAGGTGTGCCCAGGGGGCCAGGAAGGCCAATGGCACCTGGCCTGGATCAGCAATAGTGTGGCAGCAGGACCAGGGCAGTGATTGTCCCCCTGTCCTGGGCACTGGTGAGGCCACACCTCAAATCCTGTGTGCAGTTTTGGGCACCTCACTCCAAGAGAGGCATTGAGGGGCTGGAGTGAGTCCAGAGAAGGGCAGTGGAGCTGGGGAAGGGTCTGGAGCACGAGTGTGATGGGGAGCAGCTGGGGGAGCTGGGGGTGCTCAGCCTGGAGAAAAGGAGGCTCAGGGGAACCTCATCCCTCTCTCCAACTGCCTGAATGGAGGGTGTAGCCAGGCAGGGGTTGGTCTCTTCTCCCAAGTGAAAAACAATATATTTGAAGAAATGGTTTTGAATGGCAGCAGGAGAGGGGTAGTTTGGATATTAGGAAAAATTTCTTCACCAAATGGGTTGTCAGGCACTGGAACAGGCTGCCCAGGGATGTGGTAGAGTCACAATCCCTGGAGCTATTTAAAAGAAATGAAGGTGTGGCACTTAGGGACACGGTTTAGTGATGGACCTGGCAGTGCTGGGTTAATGGTTGGACTCAGTTATCTTCGAGGTCTTTTCCAACCCAAACCATTCTATTACAACTTAGTCATAAGCAGCTGTGGCTTGCATATGATGGACTCACTTTGTCTTTCATAGGATTGATTTTCAGGCTGGCAGGAGCTTTCCTATTGAAAGCTCTTTTCCTCTTTTAGCATTCATTTACTCTAAATGTTTTAAGTTTTTACACGCTTAACAAAGAGAAAATATTTCTAGAAAAACAACCTCAAACTTGATTTAGATTGCTGTTGCCGTATGTAAAAATATCTGCAAATTATGCCAAGGTACTTCTCTGAAAAAAATTTCAAATATCTCAGAATCCACAGTGACTTTCATTTACCATGAAGAAAAGAGACTTGAAACTTTGGCTGTAACCCAGAAGAAGGGGTGCTTTGGGTCTGTTTTTCCACATTGGCTGAAATAACAATAAAGGTAAAAATAATTGCTTGCAAATTTTATACAACTTGAAAATATTTCAGATTTTAATTGAATGGGACTTTTTTATCCTTGAAAATAAAGAAGCCCTCAAAAACAGAAGCTTGAAAAAAATCATAATTTTTCTGATCATCTCATGGTATATAAAACCCAACATCTCATGCCTTTCCATTGCTATAACTATCTTCACCATAATCCTTGTAAACAAATGCCAGAAATAAATAATGCAGGTAATCATCTGAGGTCAGTTTTCCAGCAGATATGCCCTAAACTTACCTGTAGGTGTTTTTGTTCAGAAAATGCTATTTTTTTTCCCTTATCTCCATGGCAATATAAGTGAGGATGTCCTAATCAGAACTGGAGCTATTTGATGCCACAGCAATAATAATTATCTAGCTTATAATAACTCTAAAATACATACAATATTTTCCAGAGTTAAAAAGGACTGTCAATAATAGCTGTAAAGCCATACATGTATGCCAAAGTAATGTCTATGAAAAGCTATGAATTTCATACCATTTAAACTTTATAAAATGTGTTCATTAAATTAAGATGAGGTTTTCAGACTAGATCAACCTATGAAATAATCAATATGAGTGATAAAAGTAGTCTTCTGTTTTTGAACATTTCACTGTTTAATCTATATCAAATATCTTTGAGTCTTATCTTTGTAGAAAATATTTTTATTTATTGAAAAGACAAATTAAAACGTAAAGTTTTATTGTATGCTCTTCAAACCGACCTTCACACCTCACAGGTCACAGTTACACAATGGTACCTCAATCCTATTCAGTGAAGCACTTGTATCTCTGTTGGTTACACGTGGATGTGGTTTTCAGAAACCTGGTCTAGGTGTCCTGGCCATTAGAGGAGGATTAGAAGTAGGTGGTATTTAAGATGCCTTCCAACCCAAATCATTCTATGAATATAAGATTTTATGTTTCTATAAAAATGAAACCTCAAGCCACGTGAAATTCTGTAATCAACCATTCCAAATTTATATTCAGTCTTAAATGTAATGACAACTGAAGTCAAACAAGTCAAAATAGAGATATCATTTTATTAAAAGTCCATTTTTATTAAAAGGCATTGCTGCTATGTGACAAAATTTCATGACAGACTTTAAACCATTGAGGGTATCAAACTCCACAATTTTTAAGGAGTGAGACCTTAAAGTAGTCTGAATCTGGAGCTGTTTCTGAAGGATAATGATTCAGCTGGTAAGAAACTGGCCAGGAGCTGCAGGCCAGCTGAAGTCTACAATTTGCTTTGTAATCCAGCTTCCCCATTTTCCCAGCCTGGAAGATTACTGGAGTATAACACCTAGCAGAGGAAATCAGGATATTTGGTGGGGCAGGGACAAAACCAAGCATTTAAGTCATGCACTGAGTGTCACCTCCAACATCCCCAGTGTAGATAAAGCCATGGGTAGTATTAGGCATAGTGAAATGTACAGAGAGGCATATAGAAAAAATAATTATTAAAAGTATTTCATTTTTACAATATTAAAATTTTATGTAATCTAAATAAAATTAGAAAACACTACTGAAAACATATGATATGGAGCTTTCCCTTAATTAAAAAGAACCCCCAAACCCAACCAAACAAAACCAGAACAAAACAACCAAGAAAAAAAAAAGGCTATATACTTCCATGTTATCTTCAACACTGACATTTCAGGTCGCTGAAATGTCAACTCTGCTGAACAGATGCAGCAAAACACTGCTTTGTCTTAAGATGGTGGTGCTGAAAGCAAGCTTCACCTTGGCTGCCCCTCTGATGCACTTCACTTCTCGTGGGCAAAGCAGAGGTGCCTTGTCCTTGAGCACCAGTATGGCCAGGCTGCTGATGTACATCACTCCATATTGTGCTTACAGATGCCTTCAGGCTACAGTCTAACAGTTCCGAAATGTCAGGCTTAAAGAACAAGATATTTTTAAAATTTTTTCATAAGTGAAGCCAGTGCTCTCTTCTCTTAGTTTTCCTGGATGTTGAGAAGAACATAGTAATATTTAACTGGGCATACTGAAAAAAATAATCAGAAGGAAATTGCATGTTTTTAAAATGAAAGTTTCAAAATGCAAACTTGGCATTAGAACTATTTAAGATTGTGACACTAGTGCATATATAGGGCAGCTTGTGCAAATAGAAAACAAACTAGTGTGTTACTCCAACAATACAAATTGCCTTGAATAAAAAAAAAAAAAAGAGATTTGATATAACAGATGTTTACTGATACAACAATAATTTTCTTCTCCTTGAAAGGCTGGGGTATTACCATGGAGCATTCACATAAAGAAAACAGCAATTTAGTTCATCAATAAATTTCCTCAGTATTATGACTGTCAGGTCAGGTTCACTGCTAGAGAAAGAAACATTCTGTTTGTAATAGAATCTTCCACAAATCACCATATCCATCCTGTATGCAGTATAAATCTAGTTAATATTCCTCTTTGACCTCTGTTGCTTTGGGAAGAATATTTTGTCTTGATAATGCGCTACAAATAAAGGGCCATCTGACCGTAACCTTCTTTTTTTTTTATCTTAGAACAGAAAATTTAGAACTCATCTCATGCCCTAAAATATGAATGATGTTTGTTTAGTGCTCAGACTTTCAGTCAAGATCAGGGTGCTCTTTGATTACTGATCAGATTGAGCTATTATGAATGGGTTCAGTGCCAGATTTTCAAAACAGAGTCAGGAGAATGTTAATACATCAAAGACTTTCTCACTGGATATGGTAATAGGTGTGGCTTGCAAGATGTTTATGCTTCTGTGTCACTCAGTAACTTGTTGGTTCAATTGTTAAGACTTTCTAGGCAGAATGCTATTTGTCAATAGAATAAATTTGCCTCAGAAAGGATCTGGAGGGATCTCTTGTAATCTGTTTCCTGGCAAAAAATAAAATCAAATAAGTGGGTGGATTCAGTGAGACTCATATCTGGGATTTTGTGGGCTTGGTCTAGGGTTCGTAGTGGGCGGGCTGCTGACATACCATGGTAAGATATGAGAGTATTGCATTAGAAACCCCAATACCTGATCTATCTATAGGTCTTGTTTGATCAAATAATTAGACAGCAGCTGATAACAGTTCTTAAAACTAAACAAGGAAGTTAAGATTCCTGCTCTTGTGTGCAAATGTGTGTTCTCCACACTTTGATTTTCTTTTTCCTGCCTTTAGCCAACCTAAAGCATTGTCCTTTAATTTTTTGAGCTACACGAGAAAACAACAGTACATAAGTAACTGAACCTTGCTTTTAGGAACTGGAAAATGTGTGTGTGCACGTCCTGAACCTGAGGGACAAGCTGAATAGAGAGATAATCACCTGATTTTTCTTACCAACACTCTCGCACTGATGCATTGTAGTGAGGAGAGACAATTACATCAAAGCCAATTCAGTGAGGTTACCAAAATCTTGTGTTACTGTTTAAAAATGAGCAGGGCCAAGGGGCTGAGGAGGGTGATTCTCCCTCTCTACCCTGCTCTCATGAGACTTCACCTGGAGTATTGTGTCCAGATGTGGGATCCACAGCCCAAGAGATATCTCAGAGGTTGAAAATGGTGCTATTTCATTTATGAATATTAGACTTTTGTATTAAAAGGTGATGGATTAATTAATGCATTATCAACATATTTAGAGTGGATAAGCACACTTAATTAATTATGTATGTTAAAGTACAGTTTTTAAATATTATTTGACTAGCTAATATTTTAAATCACTTCATACATGATATGTAGAATCTTCTGCTCTTGGAAGAATGAGAAAGCTCCTAGTTCTCTTACTTCTGTGGATGTCACTATTCTACCCCACCACATGGATGATCCCAGCAGAACCTGGGCTGTTGGAGCCTTGTGAGCACATGATATCCCCCACCTGGTGGAAAAGGTGCATGAATGTAGGATTACAGTGTGACTGCATATGTTACATGCCAAATGATGTTATGGGCAAAAGAAAAAGCATAATAAACATATGGGAGCCAAGACTATTGTTAGTTCAACTGATATTTTAACAGTCTGATAGTTCAAAACAATCCATTATTACAAAAATAGCCTCACTCACCATACAGCTGAAATTGATACATAGGAAAAAAACTGATGTCTGCCCCTCCTCTCAGATGTTGTCTTCACCCTTCACGGACTCCTCAGGGACCTTCATTCCTCAGAATGTTCCTCAAAAGGGAACAGATGTTCCTAGGAGTCATCAATATCCATAGGGAGATCTCTGACAGGTGCATATGTGTTCTTGGGGATGTTCCTCCCTCTTCTCAGTCCAGAGTCCTCTTGGGTTTAGTTTGAACCACTTCCTTCTCACAGCCCACCTTCTTCTCAGTGGTTTCAGCTAAAATTGAAAAGTTTCAGGGTTTCCCCCATCATCTGCTAACACAGTCTGTTCACACAGCAATCAGCAGAGTTCTTGAGAACTTTCTTGTATCTTGCAGTCGAGCTTAAACTGACCCAGGCTGGGCAGCAGCCTGCAGCCCCACTAACAAGTTCCCAAAACAAGTAAAAACCAGCTCAGGCTTTGGCAAGCTCAGACAGGTCCTGAGACCCTGCACTGTCAGGTCCATCCAAGTCCTGTGCCCTTTTCCTAGCAGTAGCAAAGATGTGTTTATTGGGCTGCACCCACTATTGTTTATTGTAGAAAATGTTTATTTTTACATAAGTGAATTTCCAGTTATAAAACATTAGACTGTGGGTAGATGTTCAAATAAATTGAAAAATGCACACCAACAGTTTTTTCTTAATATAAACCATTGTTTTGATGTTTATGTAATAAAGTAAGGTATGCTGAGAAATCTGATTTTTTATATTTTCTCATTGTTAAAATACTTGCTATATTACTTATTTATGCTCCAAGAAAATGGATAAAAGTTATTGCAGACTTCAGCACTGGAAAATCTTTATGGAGATGCAAAAAGTTAATAGTTTTAGATAAAGCAGAAACTTTTTGATGATCTGAACTGTGTGGTTGGCATAAATTTGATTTTATACTTGCATGGAATATTTTGTTGGAGATTTACAAGCTAAGTATTTTTAAAATAATTTTATTAACTTAGCTATGTTCGTGCTTCTCAAATACTTAGAGCTTCCTACAAGTACAGTGAACTTAAGGATTAAACTAAAGTATGCTTTTTTGTATTTATATTCACAAAAAAGGCTCCTATGAGATTTTGAAAAAAACCCATAAATTCCGTGTAGGCAGGTTCGTTTACTTACAAATGATGTTTGCCTTTTAAACATTTCCAGAGCTGCCACATTTGTTGGAATTGAGTTCAAGCAAAGCCAAGGAGAGTGTCAGAAAAGACATTACTACCTCTAGATAGATACACTTTATTACTGTTTTTAAAAAGGCAAAAATTGTTTGAATTTCAACAAATTGCAAATCTTAAATGGAGCCCTAAAATACATAAGTATTTAGAGGTTTATTTTCTCAATGAAACAAATTAATAAAACATTAAAACTTCATAGTATATCAACAGTTCCAAGGTCATATATTTTGTTTAAAATTCTTGTACCATCATGTTTAAATGTTCAATTTTTTCTATTTTCTTATAAAAATAAACAAGAAAACTTTTCAAGTGCATATATGGACCCACACACATGCACAAAATTCTATAGATAAAGTAAGTGAAATGTTGATAAGGAATGGAAATGCACTACTTTTAAGCATTTTTATTAGTGCAAACCAATAAACTGAAGCCTTGAAATACCATAATACATTTTGATCACTGAGACTCTGACCTAATATTTAATAAATTGATTAACAGAGGAAGGAGTCAAGACTAGTTTCAGTTGGCTGGCCAGTATAAGGGGGATCCACACACAGTGTAGCTGCTATGGTACAAATTAATAATAAAATTTGGTATAATATGATCAGACAATCTGACAGAAAAAAGAAATCAATAAATATTAGGAACCCTTAATTAATTTTAGTTAATATATGCTTAGGTATTTCTGTAATTCTTATTCTTTCATTATTATTAGGACTTGAAGTAAGCAAAATACGTTGGTTATAAATCCAATTAGAACTGTGAGAACAGCTATCTTGGCAAATGGATCAACAAATCAGACTTCACAGTATAAAAATCTGGGTTAAAGCAGAATACTTTAATGACTTAAGGGACAGTAAACTTCATAAGTCATAGTAAAACATCATATGATATCTATTAGATAAACCAAAAGACAGTTGCATTATATCTGAAATGAATGTAGCACCATTATTAATCATTCAATACTTTTCACAATCAGGTTATATGATTTATGGAAACCATCAAGCAATGTATAAATGAGTAACAAAGTTATAATTCATGTTCATAACTTAGAAATTAGTTAAATGATTTCTAGAGATTCATGATTTATAAACCATGATATGATTTATATGATTTAGTGTAAGTGTCAGTCCACTATTAAGAAAATCTGAGATACAAGTTTTTAAAATATGTTGTGAGTACATCATATGTAACAGCAGTGTTAATACTGCTCCATCCTTGATTGTGGAAACTATGTGCAAAACTCTCATCTACATAAACAATTCCTACTTCTATGAGAAAAAGCAAATTTGGAAATGTGGATGAAGGAAACCACCATACTGTAACGGTGCTGTATC
Source organism: Buphagus erythrorhynchus (assembly GCA_013400855.1). NCBI lineage: Eukaryota > Metazoa > Chordata > Aves > Passeriformes > Sturnidae > Buphagus > Buphagus erythrorhynchus. Next base: position 4,864 of record VZTT01038725.1, on the reverse strand, counting down.
AGCTGTAGTGCAGTGGGGATGGAGGGAAGTGATTGCTCCCCTGTACTCAGTGCTTCCCATGTCTGTACTCAGCTTTGGGTGCTCCAGGAGCAATTGTGATGACCCTGAGTGAGTTCAGTGGAGAGGGACCCTCAGCCAGGATGAGACTTGGAGAACCTGCCTGGGAAGAGGGGCTAAGTGGGCATGACTGGCACACATCAGAGAGGAGAGAACTCCTGTGGGCAGGGCTGGGGGTGCTAGAGACACCTGCTACAGCCCCTGAGGGGATTACCAAGGACACTGAGGTACACAGTATTGAACGGCTCAGGGGTAAACAAGAGAAAACTACAAATAGAGAAACATCTGACAAGATATAAGGGGTAATAAAACCCAATACTATAAGAATATCTTGGTATTAGCACAGATTTCTTAAGAGGTTATGGAATCTTCACCCATGGAAATTTTCATTATTCAGAGCCCTGAGCATCTTGGTGTGAATTCAGAGATGTCTCTGCTTTAAGCATGAGATTGAATTAAAGAAATTCCAAGGACCCTTAAAAACCTCAGTGTGTAGCTGACCTGTGATTCTATGTTCTTCCCTTGTTTTGAAATGTTTCAGTGTTCCATATTTTTATTTTCCTTCAGCAGAATAGAAATTAAAGTGTTTTTTCCTAGAGAGGAAAATAGACCAATAATTGGGTACCATACTGTCTCCAGGCTCTTTGGTGATCAAAGGTCTTGGGATTTTTTATGCTTGCATTGAAATAAGGATTAGAGTTTTAAAAGGCACTGATATTTTAGTAAGTTACATAAATATAACAGTTTGAAAAACAAGCAGTGGAAAATGTAAAAATTCTTTAGTACAAACTAAAAGAATGAGAGTATAGTAACATATATATTCTTCACTGCAACATTAGAGGTTAATCAGGTTTAAGTGACTAGAGATTATTAAAAAGAAATTATGAAGTGGGAGAGTAGACTGGACGAGGCATGGGCCAATAACAAGAATTAATTCTGCAGCTGACAGCTTTGGCTGAAATTGTGCTCAGACAAGTACAGGCCAATGAGTTATGATTAGTTTTTGATTCAGCAGAAATCATCATGGAAAGATAAAAAGTTTTGACCTCAATGTCTAAGCATACATTAGAGAAGAGGTCAGAGGGCCTGTACTAATTCTGAGTCTGCTCTGGATCCACCAGTTTTGCTTAATTGAGGGTTGATGCAAACAAGGAACATAAGAGTAGGTTAAGGGTGTACTTATGGTTTGTAACTTGCAAACATTTCTATGATCAGGATATGGATTTAGAGTTCAGTTTGGAGTACAAGCCAACAGGAATATATGATATGGATTTATCTCCTTTTGAAGGTTAAATTAAATACTGACACAAACAGAAATAATCCATAAAAATGTTGTTCTGGAGAGGGCAGAATTGCTCTTTATCAGATTTCTAAGATGTTATTAAGAACTGAAGCCAAGTAAATTTGACCTTTGTACCAGACAAATTGAGAGAAAATACAACAGACACTGTAACTAATAAATGTATGAATAAATATGATGTGTTGTGGATTCAGATGATGCAGTTCTTTTCCAAAAGGTTTTCAACAAAATTTTTTTAAGACTCTGAAAGAAACAAAACTGTCCTGGTATAAAGGGGAAAGAGAACTATAAAAAGGAGAGCTACATGGAAATTTTATTTTTCAAAATCTGAAAGAAAAACAGCTAAAAGAGTAAAATCTCTGACACAATGAAGAGTACTTAAAGAACTGTTCTGGATGTTCTGAAGAATACATACCACCTATCAAACAAAGACTTGAAGTCCAGAAGGAATATGACAAGGACAAGGGGAGTCATTAGAAGCAAGAAAGTTTTCAGAAAATCATCTTTCTAACCAAATTAGAAAAATGGAAAAATTCATACCCTTCAGCTGGAAAGAATAAGATGAACAACAAAAAATGATGGGAGATGTGCTCAGGTTTACAGCAGTCAGTCATGCCATGCTGCTCTCTACATCTACAGTGTATGGTTAAACTCTGCCTAGATTGTGCCTGAAATCAGTCTCATCATTGCAATGCCTTCTGAAGCCACATCTACAGCTGGTAATGGTATATTGGTGTATTGTTAAAAATGCTGAACAGTTAATTACAGTGTGCAATGCCTCTCCTAATATCTCCCACTCTCTGGAGAGGAGTGGAAAGTGTCTTGTTTGGGTTTTCTCTTTCCTTTTTTTTCAGAAGTCCAGAGAAGGTACCAGGAACTAAAAGATAAGAAGTCATACATTTGTTCAGGAAGAACTCAAAGAATTTATGTTTTTTTTTAAGAGCAGAAAATAGAAATCTTACCTATATGGGAATAAACAGCACAGTATTTACAAAAATTAAAATTTGCCTCAAAATTGATTGAAATAATTTATTATAAAGTCCTTTGTAGATTAATAATCTCTTAAATGTTAAAAGTGTGGAAATAGGAATTAAGAAGTATCTTGCACAATGGAAGGGCTTTGCATGAGTCTCTTGTGTAAGGAGAGCTTTTTAACATATTGATTTGGAGAAGTTTGGAAAGTGAGATAACAAGTTTACTGGTGATAGGAAGATATTCTGGAAAAGTTAAATCTCAAGAGTAAGATTTGATAATGCAGTATTTCTGAGAGATAAAGTGCCAGTCAGAATTCAAAGTTGATACATGCAGCAGTGATACAATCTCTTTGCCATTTCACTGCTGGGTGAGAAAATTGTTAAGTATTCAGAAACAGTGACAGGCTTCAAAGAAATTAGGAAGTTAGTAAAGACATAAAAATGCAATTGAAAGTATCTTTTTCTGAAACCATAATTTCTCTCATTAGAAGAAACAAAATGGAAAATAGAATTCTGAGAACTATTATGGATTACATAAAGAAAAACATTAGTATTACATAATATTCCTATATTTTGAAAATAATATGTAGTTATAATTACACCATCAGAAGACAATATTTTAAGATTTTGACTAAGGAAGTAGAATGATCAAACCTGTGCAACATGATTTTACATGGGAAAAAAACACATTTCAGCCTAGAGGGGATGTAATTGAATAGTGGCATGAAGCAAATGTTACTAAAAAGGGAAAAGGAAGAAAATTCTCACTTTCTAAAGAAGGTTAACACCTAATGAGAGGATGTAGGGAGCATATTTAGAACAAACCCACTTTTTCTTTCATAGTATGCTAATTCTGCCTTGGATCTCTCTGCTGCTGTTTGGTTTCAGCATCAAGGCACAAATAGGCACTGCCATTGCTGGTCTGGCAGCAACATGCAGAATAGGAAGTTCATAATCTGTTATTTGACAGAAGGTAGGAAGGCACAGCAGAAGAAGTTACCCTGTTAGTGATCTAGTAACAACCATGACAAGTGATTGGAATTTAGACTAGACAAAGGTTTGGGCTAGGCAGACATTATTTCTTTAGCATAAATCTGTACCCAAACTTCACAGAAAAACAAAAGTCAAAGAAAAGCTCCACCAGAACAAAGACAAGATTTCATACAAGCTAAAGGTAGCCATTTAAAAACTACAGCATAGTTCAAACCAGGCATCCAGATTCTTTGTGGAGTAATTTTGGAGGAAAAAACCTCTAGGGAAGAGGAAACAACGTCACTTTGCTTACTATGTGTATGTAAAGTGTAAAGAATTTGTCACTGTACCAAGTGACATCTTTGTCTCTAAACTGGAGAAACATGGATTTGAAGAGTGAGTCACTCTGTGGATAAAAAATCATCAGGATGGCCTCACTCAAAGAGGTGATCAATGGCTTGATGGCCAAGTGGAATCTAGTGACAAGTGGCATTCCTCAGGTGTCAGTATTGGGACTGGCACATTGTAACATCTTTGTTGGCATCATGGCCAGTGGGATCAAGTGCAGCCTCAGCAGGTTTGCCAGTGACACCAAGCTGGACAGTGCAGTCACCACACTGGTGGAAGGGACGCCATCCAGAGGGACCTCAACAGGCTGGAGAGGTTGGAGAGGGGGATTTGTGCAAACCTCATGAAATTCAACAAGGCCAAGTGCAAGGTCCTGCACCTGGCCCAGGGAAATCCCAAGCACAGGTATGGGCCAGGTGGGGAACTGATGGAGGAGAAGGATTGGAGGGTGTACATCAGCACATTGCTCAGTGTGACTCATCAGTGAAAGCTCAGAGGCCAGAAAGCCAACCTCATCCTGGACTTCATCACAACAGGCACGACCTCCAGGTGGAGGGAGGGGATTGATCCCTCTACTCTGCTCTTGTGAGAACCCTCCTGGAGCAATGTGTACAGGTTTGGGGCCCCCAACACAAGAAAGACATTGAGCTGTTGGAGCAAGTCCAGAGCAAGGCTCTGAAGATTATCACACCCCTGGAGTACCTCTCCTGTGAGGTGAGAGAGTTGGGGTTGCTCAGCCTGGAGAAGAGAAGGTTCTAGGGAGACCAAATATCAGCCTTCCAGTACCTAAAGGGGGCTTACCAGAAGGCTGGGGAAGGATTTTTCAGAAGGGCATGTAAGAATAGGACAAGGGGGATGATATTAAACTGAAGGAGGTTGGGTTTAGACTAGATATTAGGAAGAAATTCTTTACAGTGAGGGTGGTGAGACAGTGGAACAGATTTCCCAGAAAGGTTGTGGGATCCCCATCCTGGAGATGTTCGAGGCCAGGCTGGACAGGGCTCTGTTTAATGTGGTCAGTGGGAGGTTGGAATTAGATGGTCTTTACTGTCCTTTACAACCCAAACCATTCTATGATCCTATGTACCTTGCAAAGGGATAAATTCACTCTTTTTAATTCTTTCTTTTCAATTTTAAAATTTTAATTCTGGATGAGTATTTTTAATATATGAAATATTTCTCACCTGCTATTTATTATTTTTTTATTATTATT
>VZTT01038724.1:95846-114466 GCA_013400855.1 Buphagus erythrorhynchus | reverse complement strand
TTTTTTTTTGTCCTATTCATAAGCAGATTGCTTATCACTTAGTTTTACAATGCAGTTCTTTTTCATGTTCACACCTTATTCATGTTTTGTTTCTCAAAGGTTGAATATTGCTCAAAAATGCATGTGATTCATCATTTCAAAGACATCTTCACAATTTATCCTCAGACTTTCCATTAGTAAATTAAATGTCACCTACAATATTGATATTCATGCTTTGTTATATTGCTATAATAATCTGTCCTCAGAAATGATCTTGTAGACTAAGGTATCCTATTGGCAAAAGATGGTGATAAATTTGCTTCTAATAAAAAAAACTTCTTTTAATCAACTGTCGTTGTATGTTTTTTTGTGTATGCATACTTAACACTGTTGTCTTTTTATGACAATTTTACCATGAAGCAAGAAAACCCAACATCATGTGTGTATTGCTAGCCTTCAGTTCACTTTGCAGAGGGAAGAAGAGCTTTTTTATTCTACGTGCAGGTTGAATATTAGGGAAAAAAACTGACAGGTTTGGCATAAAAGTATTTGCTGCCTTGAAAGCTTGATAGGATTGTATACATCAAAAAGGATTATAAAATTCCTTCAAGTAATCTCTATGTGAGAAAAGATCTCACAAAAAATACAGTGAGAAAGATCAATAGGAATGCACTGCAGCCCTTTTCATGTTCTTCAGGAACCTCACTCATTCATGACAAGTGATGCTAAATTTCATTTGTCCTCTGCATTGACCAAAATGAAAGGTTTAAAGACCTATTCAGAGAAAAGCACAATTAAATGAGAAATGTTTTGGAGTCTGAGATGTGTTTTTAACAAACTGAATATCCTAGTAGGTTTCTTAGTATGCTCTTTAGAAATTATGTAAATAAACAGAAGAAATAGGCTGTTTTTTTCCTACTGGCTCCACTGCTTTTTCTCTTCTCCTCTGATTTATGATTTAAGGGAAGAAAAAATGTCATTCTGCACCTGCATATAGCCCAGAATACAGTAAGTACTATTATTTAATTAGTCCTTTCAACACCTGTAAATAGTCAATAGTCTTCTATAGTCAATATTTCAGAGATATAAGAATGCAAGCAAACTTTCCCCCTATTTGCTCTAAAAATCACACATGGTCAAACTCCACGAGGAAGACAAATACATCTTAGGAGGCATTATTCCCACTTTTCATCCTTCTAACATGAGACAGTTCCTGTCACACAGAATGCTGGCAAGCAAGCAGAGCAAATCAAAATTCATATTGCCTTGTTTCAGTGAAGGCTAAACTATTCATGTAGGCTCCCTGTAAAAGCAGTAGAGAGGATGGTAACTGCAGAAGAGGCATTGAGATCTGTCCTGATTATATTAGGATGGATTAAATAATTCTCTAGAGATTCCAGTCCCTCTCTACTGACTTTCAGAGGTAGACAACTGAAGTGAGGTGAGGTGACTCACTGCCAAGTGAGAGGCTCTCAGAAGTGATCAGGAGTCTGGAAGCCAGGATGTGGATGGGCACAGGGGGAGCAGCCAGCCTGCTAACCTCTTACATGTAACAGCTCACAGTGTGCTAGGAAATACTAACTCAGTGTTTCCAGTGTCTCCTTAACCTTTCCAGTACATCCTCCTCCCATAAAAGTCCTTTAATGGGATAGAGAAACTCATCAACAGAGGAGGCACAAAACTCTGGGAATGCTGCATACCCAGCAAGCCTTGCCTGGTGCCTGTGACATACACACAGCAGCAGTCCCCTTCCCATGTCAGACTGAGTACAACCACAGCCTCAAATCAGTTTTTTCAGCTCCCACTGGTAGCCAGTGTCCTTACCATTCTTATTGAGCAGATGGACCAGCAGCACATGTGAGACCACAGAGGACAGATTTAGGGCAAACATGTTTGAAAGAGTCCCTTTCTGTGCAGCTCTATTGTGAATGCAAGCAGTATTTTATCAAAGGTATTTTAAGAATAGCAAAAGATGTCTTTTTCTTAACTTCAGTAGAGATAAAGATGCACATTCAAGGTGATGGGAAGGAGGCTGGGGAAATGAAGATTTTCCCAGTTTGAACTGATCTCTCCCATCCCATATGATGAATATTTGATGATATATGATCCCATATTTGATGAACAACAAATAACCAGATTAGTTCTTGCCTGCCCAGGCAGCAATGCAGCTTCATGCCTACCTTATGTGTGTGGAATCCCCCAGGTCTGGACTCTACTCCACAGTATCAGCTACGATGGCCATAGCCCTGGGGAGCCAGGGTTCCCACATCCTGTTTGGACATCAGAGCTGTCTCATGTGCTGGTCAAGTCTACCACAACAGAGAAACTCTCTTTCCTTTTGCTACCTTGAAACAGAGTGGGAATCACTGACATTTCTAATACAGAATCTTTTAGCCTGCCAGGACTGCATCAAAGCCATCAAAGGGCAAGAATTAAGAGATAGGGGAGTGGACATTCTCAGGTTACCCATTAAGTGTTAACAAAACTCCCTGGTCCTTTAATTTTGTTGGACCATATAAGTTGCACTGCAGTCAACTAAAAGGACTTTATTGTGGTATGTGTCAGCAATGTGTTGACAAGGGGCTAGAAAGTAATGTCCAGATATCACAGCATTATGCTAAGTATTCCTGTTTCAGCTCAGCTCAGATGAACTATCTGCTAAAATCCCTGCTGGCACATTGCCATTGACCCCATCCCATGGCTCCTCCTATCACTGTGNCACTGTGTTGCATTGATTGTTTAATGATACTAGACTCAGGAAAAGTCTACCTTGTCAATATTGATTGAGACAAAGTACACATGCTCAAGTATAGGATTTGTGTTTTCTTCCACAGTCTGCTGGGATCTACAGAGACAGGCAAAACGTGTGCTGTCCTCGCAGAGCAGGTTGCAACCTTTATATTCTGTGCTTTTTTCTTTGGAATTATAGTTGCAATCTACAGACAGCAGAGATTATCTAATGTCAGACCCCTCCTATGATTTTGCTGCTTTTTTTTTCCCTAGGGGAAGAAGAACTGCGTGGAACTGTTTGTGTCCCCAGTGAACACGAAGCCAGGAATTTCTGAGGCGCTGCCATCTGAAGAAGTGCTGCGTTCCCTTAATATCAACATTTTGCATCAGAGTTTATCCCAGTTTGGAATAACAGAGGTCTCCCCTGAGGTTGGTGATCAATTTTCTAACCTATATGATTTTGGTACAGATTAGGCACTTACATCCTTGGTAGTTTTCCAGCAGAGGTTCTCAAGCATGAGGCAGTAAATATATAGGCTAAGATAGCATCACTACTATAAGGCAATTATCATAGAATCCTAGAATAGCCTGGCTTGGAAAGGACTTTAAAGATCACCTAGTTCCAATGCCTCTGCCATGGACTGTTGCACCTTTCACTAGACCAGATTGCTCAAAGCCCCATCCGACTAATTCTGTTAAATTACTTTAGTAGTGCTTTATTAGGCTATTTACTCTTTAGTATCTGGGTCCTCCTCTCACAGATGAGCTACCATTGAAATCAGAGTTTAGATCCTAAGCATGCACTAATCGCCTTAAAGGAAGTGGACATAAGGAATTCCAATCTATTAATGGGGATAGGAAGATATAACAATTTCAATAGAGAGATAAATGGAATGCAGATATTAGGTGTCACCATTACTACCCATGTAACTTTTGTCTGACATGATTTTGAAAAACTGAATCTGCACATTACACCCATGCTTTTTTATATTTGGATTGGCAAGAGATTTATTTTCTTTATGTGCTCCAAAAAGAGGGTGAAAATAAAACTTGTAGCTATTATTTGTATTACTTCATCCATTTTTTGGAAAAAAAAAGAAAATCTGTTTCAAAGCAGAGAGAACATTGTCATCTCCACAGCTTGTCTGTGATATTATCAGTGAGATGGACTTCTAATTCTGGGCTGACCATTTAAACTGTGTCCAGAAAATGAAAAAAGACAAAAGCCTTAAGGGTAAAAAGCCAGTGAGCTCATGGACATGGCCACATCACACTTCATTTTATTTAGTGTCTTACCTGAAGCCCTTACATACATATAAAAACCCTCAGAATACAGTTTGGGGCCAAATCCCTTCAATCATGTTGTCAAGAGTCAAGATTTTCAGTGGAAACTCCCAGTTTGGCAGAGGAGATGTCCATGTGCAAAAAAAGTGGGAAAAAAATTAAATACTCTGGTGAGCTCTGTTTCTCTCTATGGGTAAAAAGTTCCTGGGGTTTTTCATATCCAAAGCTGTGTTTGAGACATTGTTTGAGCCATTGGGCTGTTAAACCTACCTGTATTTCTACTGATTAGAAATTGTTTAGCTCATTTTACATATTCTAAGAATCTAGATGTCTTTGTTACAAAAAAATGAAATATAAAACAAGGCCAATTCGTGCTCTTCTACGGCATCCTGCCATTATCAAAATTCAGATTCTCAAGTTTTAGCTGTTCTAACACAAAACATAGCAAAGCAGTGGTTTCCAAATGTCAAATCAAGTCTTTATATCACCTATCAGCAACCTAAGCAAAGCTTCCTTTAGGTCAGAATTTCTTTTGTATCTGAAGCACATGAATCTCATGATTGGGATAGAGGCAATTATCTATTCCTAGTACTTCAGTTACAAATAACACTTCAGGTAGACATGGGGAAAGAACTTATATGAATAATAAATGAACAGAGAAATGTCATCAAGCTAGGAAGAGATGCTGGAAAAAAAAACAAGCATTGAACTCATGAGCTCATGTTGGGTTAGATAAATTTCAATAATCTGAAATGCTCAGATATTTGTATTTTCTTTCTGGAAAAAAATGTAGATAATCATTTAGAACAGGATTATTAGAATGAAAGTTGTGCAGTCTCTAACTCCTAATACTGTTGGAGACACAAGAGATTATTTTAACATATCAGTTGATAGCAGATTATACAGCTAAGGCATTGATCCTGAAAAATAATGCAGCTTTACACTAATAGGTATTTCTATGGATCTCAGTAAATAGTTTACATATGTAAGACTACACAGAAAACAACATCTAAAAAACAGACATACAGTCTTTACTTGGTCAGCTACTAACCACTTATTTTCCCTCAAGTTGCTCTAAGAACAAATTGTTCCAAACAGAGTAACAGCAAACTGAAACAAAACAGGCAAATCTTTGAAGGAAGGTATAGTTCTACAAAGCCTTACATAGCTTTGATGCATTGTTTTACCCATTGTAAAATGCTCTGTGTGTGTACTCCTGAGCTATCAATCCTGATTAAATCATGAGCTAAAATTGTTCACTCTTCTGCCAAAAGTATGAATGTTTCACAACCACTATTGCATGTGCAATGTTATCATGCATCTGTGCACAAAAGAAGCATTACTTTCATCTTTCTAGGTGGGTGGCTGACACAGAGGTGTTAGGGCTGGAATTTGTCTCCTTTTTCAGCTGTATTTCAGTAAGAGCTGCCTAAGGTTTGAAAGTCTGCTGGCTCTCTCTCTATGGTAAACAAAAAGAGATATGTTTGACAAGGCAGTTCATCCCATCTGTGAGACACCTCTCCTGAGATTGCTTGGTTGGCCCTTTTTAACAAAGTTTAGTGTAAACTAGACCCCCAGAGGGCTAATGCTGTGGGAGATTAGCCTGTCCAAAGAAATTTTACCAAGATTATGTAGGAAAACCCACGTGGAAAACTGCTCTGCTCAAAGTCTCAGCCCATAATATATCATAAACAGCAAAAGTCCCAGTGGATGTCAGTACCTGGAGCTACATTTCCGTTCATTACAGAAATAATTTGCTTGTTCCCATCTGCTGATGCATTGATCACTGGTTGATCTATTTTCAAGTAAATTGCCTGTCTCAGAATTATATCCCAGTTTCTTATTCTGCAGTAGCTGAAAGAGCAGTTTCCCTATATGTCTTTGCTGCAGGAACCACTAGAGTGCTTCACTGCCTGGTGTAGAATGGGATATGTACCAGTGGGAATGTGTAAATTTAAAGGAGTCTGCCATATCAAGGGTCCAGGACAATGTCTATACCTTTCATATCTCCTTGATTTTCCAATGGCTTGTTGTAGTTGTAGCACTTGCTCTTTTATTGTGGTCTAAAGTTTGTGTCTGAAGTGGGATTTCAGATTGAGTTCTGATCCATGGGATGTACCACAGTCAGGACCAGACTTCTGCAGAACAAAGTACCAAATTGGTGCTTGATGGTAGGACTAAATTCAATGACTTAGGTAGACTAAATTCAATGACTTAGGTAGTCTGTGTTATTATGGTGTGGGAATCCTGGCTTCCTAATGTCTTCAGATTGCTTGGATTAAAATAAAATACTACTGGATTTCAGAATTTACTAGAAGAGAACTTGAAGTGGTTTTGAAAGACAAAATAACTGAATTTACAGTAAATAAAATAAGGGCTACTATGTTTTGAGAGTTAAGCTAACTGCCATCTGGAAATGTGTCACTGAAAGAGAAATTTCCAGAGTTCGTACAAATGTTATGCAATCCCAAAATGTAGCATTACAGCCTCCTTACACATAGAGGTTGCCTTTGAAGTATGTGATATTAACATATTAGAGAAGAAATCAAAGGAAGCAATCATGTACTTAAAGAAACTGTAAGTCACTATAAGGACAAAACCAATATCTTAGAAATTACAACAGCCTTGACTGACAGAGGCTCCTGGGACCAAAGCAGAGCACAAGGACCTGCTCCTGTGATCAGGCAAGGCAGCTGTAGTGCAACACCTGCACAGCTGCACCCAGAGAGCCCAGCAGGAGCAGGAGCCCTGCAGGCTGCCAGTGTGGATGAGGAATCACAGCACTTCATCACACACACGCCTAAGGTAGAGCTTTTGGGAAGACTTTGTCATGGGAGACATGGTTAAATGGCTATTATCCAGTGTCCTGTGAGCCTGAGAGGTCACACACATTCCTACGTGTTTTCACTGGGGGTGGAAGTGAGTTCTTGGCAGCCTTTCCTAACATGCCTTAGCTAACATTGTTAAAATAGCAGAGAAAACAAAGCTATTCAGTGTGAACTTCCATGAACCCTCTTTGATCTTGAGTTCTACCCCCAGCTCCTTGTAAGCTTTCCTCTGAGCTCAGAACTACAGCTTGCTGTGCTCTCATTAGTGTTCCAGCCCAAGGGACTAATTGGGGTTAACTGACCCAATTTCCAAATTCACCTTTGAAAATTTACCTTGTCTGGCAGGTCCCAATACTGCAGCAGAATCTTTCAGTCACAGATTTTACAGTGACTACTTCAGGTCAATGTCTCTGTTTATCAAAAGCTGGCTGCTTATTTTACTTGCTTGTAGAAATACTCCACTATTTTTCCATAATAAGACCAGAAAAGCCAGTGTGGATTTTTAGTGTCTTTAAAAACAAAGTTTATAAAAATTGTTTAGAAAAAATACATGTGTTCCGGTTCAGCAGATATCCTTGTGCGCAGGCACTCTTCAGTAAGGTTAGTGATTGAATGGCATTGTAAGAATACATTTGATTCTTCTGCACATTGAATTATGCTGAATTCAAACATTTTAAATTAACCTAGTTCATTCTGCCTGAAAAGCTCACCTTATTCGATACGTGTTAGGGAATGGAAATACTAGGAAATTATGCCTTCCTCCCTATTTGCTCTAGGATCTGATGCTCCTTGAGCTACTGCAATCCTCGTGCTGCTCCACCTGCTCTGATATTCCCCCACCTTTATTAGCTGCAGATCTTTGCAAATTAGTCTGTGTATATCCTCCAGCCTATTCCTCAAAAACTATCTGAAGGATAAGAATCCTCTCTTTTTTGTGTTGCATTTGGCCTTTTATTATAAAGCATTATTAGCTTTTTTCCTGGGTGTCAGCAATTTGTAGTGAGGGTGGCAGTTGCTATCCCTCTTACCAGTTTTCCCAGACAAAGGAACAAAGTTCTGAATGAGCAGCACTGACGTTTTGAAAAACAATTCCTTATCATGGGTGTGAGATGACTCAGTTACTGGAGGTCACAGCTTCTGTCAGTAGAAAGCAGCGTAAGCAATGATTTTGCTCTCCACCAATTAGATCCGGGAGAGAGATTTCCTTGAGTAGGTGAAGGTACTACTAAACTGTTTCAAAATGGTGTGTCAAGTAAGTTTAAGTTGTGGTATACGTTTTTTACCCTTTTTACAGCATTTGTTAGTATTCTTTGAACATTATTGTTAGAAGGACAAATTAGGCAAAAACATGTCCTGAACACACTAGCACTAGACAGACATCACAGAGATTAATTCTCTTAAAGTCTTCTCTTCTTTTAGTCTCTTCACTCTGTTATGTGTGTGAAGTGTATTATAAAATATTTTAAAAGTTTTGTTACATTAATGAATTAAAGTTTATTTAAGTCTCATCCACTGTGACTAAAAGTCCTATTAGCTCTTAATTTACATTTTGGTGTATTTGTTCCTTTCAGTGAAGAGGTATTAGACTACCCCATTTACTCACTTACAAGAGGTCAGCATGGCCAGTTCTCCTTTAGCTCCTGCTTTTTATCTAAATTTCCTCCTGAGAGATATGGAACACCAGAAAGCCATCAGGTAACCCACTCAGGGTCAAACATTGAGTTTGTAGCTAATAGGCCACAACTGCAGCTGCTGCTGTCACGATGAGAATTCCCAAGAAGCTCAACAGGAGCAGTCTTGGATATGGAGCAGCTGCAGCTTTGGGCTCTGAGCCAGTGCTGGGACCCAAGTCCTGTGCCATGAGCACAGCAGAATGACACAGAGAGCTGTACCCCACTACAGTGGCAGCAGTGTTTAAATATGTCTAGGAATAATTTTTGCAGAAATATTTGGCAAGATTTCCAGCTTCTCTTTGAAGGCCCTGAGTTTTAAGCTGCTCAGCAAACATCAAACTGACACTTTATAAGCCTTTTTAAACTGTCAAAACTTGCAACATTTTAAAGCCAAGACCATGAAACTATGCATGATTACACACACACACAAATATACTGATTTCACGAGAATGGTTTCTGTAGTTGTGCTGAAGGATTTCCATGCTGGTCCCCAGGACTATTACTTCCAAAGAAAATACTTCTTTATTATGCTTTCAGTTCTAAAGCTGCCAACTCCCAATTACACACAAGCATGTCTTCAAACAGGTGAGTCTCTGTAAATTAGACATGCTACCAAATTCCTCTCTAAATGTTTTCATTTTGTGGCAATTGTATCTGTGAATTGTCTTGCATTGTCCTGACTCTTTTTGAAACAAGCAGCGTATAATCCTGTGCTGAAAGGACGAAAACTTTATCGGGATCCAGCACCCAGCATTTTTTGTCAGCTTGTTCTCTTCCTCAGACCATGATCCTCCTCCTCAGGAAGCTTTCCCACATTAATTCATCATCGTCCAGACTTTCTGTGTTTGGGAGGCTGAAGAGGCTTGGTTTTGGGAGGCTTTCCCTTTTTGGAAGACAAAGTTGGCTAGATACATTAGCTGTGCGAAAGAGCAAGCTAATGGGTGGCTAAGCAGACCCTGGGGCATGATGTACCCATGTAAAGTGTTAGAGCATCCCTGCAGTTACACAGGCCCATTGAGCAGCCACTCATCTTTATATGGAGGAACTCTTTCCTCTGTGATAAACTGCCAGTCCTTTAAAATATCATCTTCAGGGAGGAAAAAAGGGATAGGAAGAAAACTTAGCAGTTAAACAGGGTTTATTTGAAGCCATTAGAGAATTTCAGCGAGACAGAAACACAAAGACCTTGACCATTTACAATGGAAACCAGAATTTTGGAAAGTTGATTTTACTTAGTCTGAGAACTCTACTGAAAAGGCACAATTAAGAAAATAAAAGCAAGTAGCTGAAAATTGGAAGGGCAATGTCTACTGAGCTGTGGTCCCAGAAACATCAGACAACATACTTTATTCTAAGTAATATATTGCAGTTAGACCAAGGGTACATGTACTTTGTTTCTGCTACAAAATCTCTGTTTGAAAATATAGTGAAATTCTGATAATTTAATAGTCCAACCAAGTCCCAGTTCCGCAATAAAGACAAAAAAAAATGCTTTTACAATCATTATTATTTCCTAATCCCCAGGAGTTCCCCAGGAATTCTGGAAATTTTAGCGTGCACAGCTGTTTCAGAAATGTTTTATCAGCAGGAAGCCAAAGATAATGAGGTTAAGCATAATCAGAATTATAGATAGACAGATAATGAGATTATTTTCAGCAAAATCAATATTTTTTTATGTGGGTCTATGTGTAATCTAGAGGTGGCAGTGTGAGGGCTTCCCAGCCCATGAAGGCAAACCAGCAAGTCACCTGCTCTTTGCTCCATGTCAGGTGTAAACACTGGGAAAGGCGTGGGTGCTGGGGCTGGAGATCTGCACTGGGAAGAAGGAGGCAGGGAGAGAGCTTCCCAAAGCGTGTACAGGAGCACAGCCCTTTGACCTGACCGTGCAGGTGATTGCCAAGAAAGCTGCTGGGCCTTGTTTGCTTTACCTTCAAGCAGCCTGTGGCCATGGTGGAGGAGAATCCTCTCACAGCCACGGAGTGCCAGGGGCTCTCCTCCATGGGCTGGGCATGGGCAGGGGGTGCCAACAGCAGTGCTCAGAGCCAGGCCATGTGCTATGGAATTTCAGTGCTGACAAAGCTGAGGAGAGTGATTAATGCCCAGTGAGAGCTATTTATTCTGCACATGCCACTCTATAACTTTTTTTCTCTTTCTTTTCTTAAAAAAGAAAAATGTTTTGCAAGGCCAGCATGAAGCCGACAAAATCTGGAGCAAAGAAGGATTTTATGCAGTTGTCATATTTCTCAGCATCTTTGTCATTCTAGTGACTTGTTTAATGGTAAGTTTCCCTTTTATCTTTATTTTGTTTTTTATCCCATGCTTTTCTTAGTCTGATGGATAGGGTCACACATTTTTTACATGACAAGTGTTTTCTCAAGGCTATTAGAAACTCAACTCTAAGGTAAGAATTGGTCACTCTCATAATGCTGGGAAACCAAAGTTTGAAGAATCACATTTCTTGATGTATTTTGAGTTGAATGAAGAATGTAACTAGAAGGAAACTGAAGAAATAAATAGCAGGTTCTTAAATCTACAGGGTAACTGTGTAGAGACATAAGTGATGACTTCTCAACCTTCTTAGGTCCCAGGATCCCTGAAGTCCTCTTACCTGCCTTTATTTCAGTTTTATTAGATAGCAAAAGCAACACCACATTGACAGACTGTTGTCTGTGCACAGTTGTTAGAGTGTGTGTTGGTATTTGTGTATCAAATACACAAATTTTAAACTGAAATAACTAGTAAATACATGAAGGAGTAATAATATTTTTGAGCAACTTTAGCATTCACATTGTATGAGTTCAGTGGCCAGGTTTCTGAGCATTAGGCACAATTCTAATATGTTGAATATAAGATGTGCAGTGGTCACACAGAAGATGAACAACACTACACCACCACTGACTTGTGTAGGGCAATTTTTTTTTTGCATTTTTGTCCAGTGTTGTATCTTATATGTTTTCCTTCATTAAATTGTGTGATACTTCTGTCGTGTGTACATATAAGTGTTAACTGAATTCTCTGACAATTATCAGCATTTATGAACACATAGTATCTTAGAGTCTTTTGACATATTTTGCTCTGAAACACATTTAATTTTCTTTAACCACTTACAACCTTAAGACAGAAAGCATGTTTAATCTGAAGTTATTTTAAAATGTTCACATTTATACAAATGTTCACAAAAATTTATAACAAAATGTTATTTAATCTTTTAAAGTCTCCCTAAGATTTGTAAAGCACTTATTTTATCACAGGAAATTGTTGCTTTATTTAATTTCTACTTGTTGTCTCCATCTCTCCATTCCATTTCATTCAAAAAGAGGAGGGTAACTCTAGAAATCTTCTCTTCTCTCTGCTTTGGAGAAGAGATACTTTGGTCATTACTGACTGTTTAACTGGAAGGGTATAGAAAACACTGGCTGTCCTTGTCCTGGTACCACACAATATTTTCATTAATGATCTGGAGTGCATCGACAATATTGGAAATTGTAAGCATTCTGTATGACAGTATCAGAACTTCAAATATTCTTAGGGTGCCAGAGAAAAGATGGGAAAGACCAAGAATGCTGCTTGGCAGGGACAAGAGCTCTAATCATGTGCATCAATACAGTGTAGGAAATATGTTGCAAAACCACAGTTCTGTAGGAGAGGTTCCAGTGGTATCACAGAACAGAATCACAGAAGTAGATAAGCAGATAAGCAACACAAATGTTGCAAAAAATACATTTCTTACCCTGGGATATATAAATGAGGATATGATCTCTAAGATGTGAATTCAACTCCGCTATGGTAATTATTTGGTTGTAGTATCATGTCTTACTCATTTTGTATTGTCTCTCTCTACCACATTTGTGAAAAATTTCAGGCAATTATAGGAGGAAGGAGATGCAAGAGTGATCAGAGACACAGAGAACATTAAATAATTTGGTTTATTTATGACAGAGAGGAGGAACAAGCAGAAACATGATAGTTCTCAAACATGGGAAGATTTCAAAGGCTGTCAGGAAGGCTGTAAGGAAGAAGATAATACTTTCTCCATTGGGGATTGGAAAATAAGAAAATTTTTCACAGGGTGGTTTGGCTGACTCATTAGAAAGATCTTTGCTATCCCATGTGTCACTAGACCCTGGAATGCATTGCTTGGGGAAGCTTGGGAGTTTTCACCCATTAAGATTTTAGGCAAACATCTGCCAGAAATAGATTGGGTATAGCTGATCTGAAGTTAGGGTGGAGGTGAAAACTAGTAGACTCCTTGAATTCCTTCCAGATGGAATTGCTATTAGGCTGTGGTCTTTTCTGCAGGCATTCCCCTTTCTATTCCTCCCAGGTCCAATCTGTATCTTTGCGTGTGCTACTGTTTAGACTGTGCAAATGGACATTGTCTCAGATTTTGCCAGGACCTGATAATACATGGGGTATGTGCAATCTGTAAAGCTAACAAACAGCTCATGTTTGTTTTTATCCCATTTAATGTGTGTCAGAGTGGCAGATTGGGTTGATCACTACATTTTTGGCCATTTCTGGTTTTTTTTTACTTTACCTAGATTTCATTAAAACTGTTATAACCCTGTAACACTTTCTGAGGAAAAGTGTTAGTGCTTAGATCAAAAGTTGTTTGTTAGATTTTTTTTCAATTTCTGCTAGGGTCAAGCTATCTTTTTTTTCCTAGGGTGTAATAATAGATTATTAAGTAGTATATGAAATAATACTTGTCTACATTTTAGAAGTCCAAACCATAATTCCTTGGGTCCCCAAGAAGTGAAACTATGTCAAAATATATTAGTGACAAGAAGGTATGGTGAACATTATCATGGCCATGAATATCTAAGCTATTTATCTGCTGGTTATCAGAAACAAATTAGATGAAAGCACTCATTGGAGGAAAAGATATTTAAAATACTTTAAGTCCTTCTTTTCTCTTTACTGGTACCAGTGCCCTTGCTTCTCAGTAGGGCTGTTTTTTCTGCAAAATTATAGCAAAGAGATCTTATCCATGCAATTCTAAACCCTCCAGAATGAACAGATGGTTTACCTAGCTAAGTCTTGTTTAATGTGTGTATTGCTAACGACATTAGGTCAGTTCCTAGCTAAACTTCTAAGGCTAATCCTTGAACAAACAAACCCATTAAATATATCCAGTCATCACTGGAAAGCTATGGAGTGATAGATCTTTTTGTGGTGCTAGCAGGGCAACAGCTGTCAAAGAACTTCTGACTTGCACAGAAGAAAATGCTCTGGTCCAGGTTTTATCTTACTCAAGGGTCCAAATAAAATGCTTTACAGGAACAGATATAGCAAAGTAGAAAGTACAAGGATATCTGCACACACTTTCAAAAAACTGCGTAAGTGCCTTCCATCTCCACACGCAATACTTACAATTCTCATAAATTTCATAGCTTGTAAGGCATGTTTTGAAAATGGAGCAGCTATGGCTCAGAAATTGTTTTTGCATTGCCCTCCAAAGAAGTAAGATGTGTTAAACAGGTGTAACATGGTACCTCTGGAGTGACATTACTGAGCACAAGCTACCTGCCTGCCCTCACCAAGCCAGGGTTCAGCAACATCTGTGTAGAGTTTGATGGAAGGAGATCAGTACAACTTCTGCTTTTGTTACTCATCTCTGATGTCCACACTCATAAGCAATATGTGGGCAGATAATCCTGGTATTACAGTGTGTTCAGAAGTCAATTTATTGGTGATTGTAAAGCACACTTTTATGAACAGATGGTTAAATAACTTCATAGGCCATTCATCACTTCAGCTTTATTTCAGAATAGTTAATGTTTCTCTGAGGATATCGGACCCTATCCCTATCTGGAGGAGCATTTCAGAGTAATAGCAGCCTACTATTACCAAACTGACCTAGTCAAGTTACTCTGTTCAACCATCAGCTCCATGCCAGATGAGTAAGTGCTTTTAAGAATATCTGCTCTAAAACAAATTGAGGCTGTTGTAATTAGAGACCTGTATCTGGTTAAGTCATAAACATCTATTTTATTTTGTGCCATTGTCTCTCTTGTGTTAAAATGCTTAGAATTTCTTCTACAGTTACTCTATTTATCAGTATTTTCTTCTTCACAATGTCTTCTGTAACTAATTTCCATTCTGTGTTATTTGCTCTTTTAATAATAATACTGCAGGTATTACAAATAAGTTCTGACTCACAATGAGAACTGTTAAAATCCCTACTGCCCACGTGTACACTCTGCAGTTTATGTAATGGAAATATTTATCTTGTTGTGGAAAATGCTGTGTAACACTTGTGACTTACCTTCAAGGAATGAAAGCCACGTATAGCAATCTTATCCAGCATCTGTGATACCTTCCTTGCCTTGATTACCACACAACTGAGATTGAGCTGTCCTCTTTATTTCTGTAGGTTCTGTACAGATTAAAGGAGAAGATCCAGTTGTCACTAAGGCAAGAGAAGGAAAAGAAGCAGGAGATCCACCTCTCACCCCTTCCCCTGCAGACATCTCAGACTGAGTATAAGACCACCAACAGCATGGTCCAGCCTCAACAGGCTCCAAAGGTTATCAATGTTGTAGTGGACCCTCAAGGCCAATGTGTTCCTGAGCTCAAACCTCCCCTGTGTGCCAGTCCCTCTCCTTTCAGAATGAAACCTGTGGGACTCCAGGAAAGGTAGGATGGTGCCTGGTGTGCTCAGGATTTATTCTCATTTGTTATACTTGTGCTTCATGATTTCATATGTTTCTCTTCTGTCAATGAATGGGAGACTTTGCCATCCGAACATCTGAGAACTGGGATTTTGGTGTGTTAACATCTATCTCACAGGTATTCTCTCCTTCCCTTTTCTTAACATATGACCAAAGATTCAGGTCATATGAAAATATTCAGGTTTGGGCTGAGATTAACTGCATTAGTGGCATTCTTTTTGCTGATTATATTCTTCCCATTTCCTGCAATTACTCCAAAGAAATATTTTTTTCATTTTTCATTGAGTTTTGCCAGTTTTGATCCTGGAAATCCTGGAAGAGAGTTCAAGGGCTAGTTATGTGTTGACAGCAAAGGATATTCTCATTCACAGGTAGTCCCTAGCACCTGGAAAACTTAGAAAGAAGAAATATTTACATGAACGAGTGCCTTTAGAAATCTCATACAATGTTTCCATTATCACCTTTAGATAAATTTTCTTCTTAAATGCAGCTTTCCATGATGGCCAGGATACAGTGCAAAGTCAACAGGCTTTACAAAAAGGAAGAAGCAATGAGTAATGAAACCAGCTTTTGTGTGCAGTTCCTCAGAAATACTTGGGCACCAAACCCTGCCACTCATTGTACCTTTCAAAAACTGGGCCAGTGCTCTTTTTATAAAACTAGTTATTCTTCCCACAGGAGAATGCACACTGACATCTGTCTCTCCTCTGTTAGAAACCTGTATAATTTCTTGTCTGATGGCTGCAGGCTGCTTTCATAAAGCATCAGTGCTCTGAACAGCTCACATGCCATGCAGCTGTGCAACTGAACTCTCCTGCCCTGGCAGAGACCGTAAATGAAAGAACAGATGCCATGCAGAAACCAAGCAGAGCCTTGTCTGTGACTCTCAGCTGAGCTGTAACCCTGATTCAGCTTGAACCATGGGGATTTCAATGATAGAGATTTTATCAATGGATTTATGACAGACAGAACTCGGGCAGGGGGATTGGTTCTTCTGTGAGTAAAAGAGGCTTAAAGGCAGAGCTGTCATAAAATATGTAGTGATATCACTGCAGGAAAAAAAAAGGAATGGAGGAAGCAAATAAATACATTTTGATAGTATCTCTCATTCCACAAGACCTTAAAAATAAAGCCCACAAGCATGGGAATTACATAACTAATTTAGTTTAACTAAGTTTATAATACTTAGTACCTAACACAGTATATGCAATAGTTGAGAGGGATTGAGGGAAAGGAATTTGTAGAGGGATTTTGTATATAAGGAGAAGAAACTTTTTGTACATAGAGAGAAGAAACTTTTCCATTTCTCAAACAAAAACAAAAACAATTGATTTAGGATATTAATTTCCACCACAGATACTCTGCATTTAATTCTCCTAAACCTGATTGCATCCTTTGGAAGGACAAAGTTCTGAGTCAGGTATGACAAAATGGAGAGCTGAGATACAAAGAGAAAACTAAACCTGATGTTTGACCAAGTGTACCAGACATTTAGGTAATTACTAAGGAAAAAGAAGTTGAAGAAATTGAGCACTTCAGTTTCTACTGTAAAAGAACACTAATAGACTGTTGTGAAAAAGTGAAATCCATTGTGATAACATCCCATTGTGCAGTTCTTTGTGTCATGTTTAACACAGACTCTATCAGCCCAAGTCCACTCCTAAGAAATGATGGTTTATTTCAAGCTCAGTGTACAAAGGTCTGGGGATATGAGGGAGAGGACTTTAGGGAATAGTTTATCTTCTGTTCCTCTGACATAAGAAGCTATTATTATGTATATTTCTTATTTATTTACTATAAACTTTACTATGAACAAATTTGTATGCATTCTAACACTCAGCAGTGTTGAAAGCAAAAATAGTACACTGACACATTCTGCCTTAGACTTTATCTAGTGACTAGGTAAGTGGTCAGTT
Organism: Buphagus erythrorhynchus; assembly: GCA_013400855.1. Taxonomy (NCBI): domain Eukaryota; kingdom Metazoa; phylum Chordata; class Aves; order Passeriformes; family Sturnidae; genus Buphagus; species Buphagus erythrorhynchus. The sequence goes on along the minus strand of VZTT01038724.1, from coordinate 97,382 downwards.
TAAAACTCCTCTCCACCTTTCTGCCCCAAAAAATCCTTGCACTGCAAGGCAGCCTTGGGCCATCCTCATGACAGATGTGGACCTTATAGCATGGATCTGCACACTGCAAGGAGCAGCAAACCATGCTCAAAACAGTCTAATGGCAGCTCTTCTTCTGTTAGTATGGAGCAAATCAAGCCTGGAGGTCCCATCCTGCTCATGGCACAGCTTTGGGGCACCCTTTCAATAATTTTTGCTATGCTGATTGTGGTTTCTGCCAGGAGAAGAAGCTCTTGGCAGGCTAGAGTGGATGTGGGGGCTCCTTGACAAACTTAGCATGGAGATTCCTTTGGTCACATGGCTTGACAGTGGTTCCTGAGCAGTATTTTCTAACTATCCAGACTACTCCCTGGTTTGATTCCTTAAGAGTGATCCATAGTCATGAAATGCCTCATATGATCCAGACCAAACTGTCCCTGGTTTGAACCATGGTTCATTGATTTCTCTTTCAGCAGATTGTGGACTGTGCATAGCCATCTAGTGGGAATTTTGTGACAATCTCTCTGAAGAATGGGACAGAAAAGTTGGATAATGCAACCTGATCTAGTTGAAGATGTCCCTGCTCATTGCAGAGGAGTTTGATGACCTTAAAAGATCCCTGCTAGACCAAACTATTCCATGATTCTATGCCTGTGTCTCAAGCTCTCTTTGCTTTGCACAATAGGTGCTGCTTTGAGGAACATACCCTTGACAGGACAAGGAGTAATGATTTTAAACTAAAGGAGGGTAGATTTGGATTAGATACAAGGATGACATTTTTTGCAATGAGAATGAAACACTGGCACAGTGTACCCAGAGAGGTGGCAGATGCCCCATTCCTTGAAACATTCATGGTCAGGTTGGAGAGGGCTCTGAGCAACCTGATCTAATTGAAGCTGTCTCTGCCCATGGCAGGGGAATGGGACTATGTGACCTTTAAAGGTCCCTTCCATCCCAAACTATTCAATGATTCTATGATCTAAATGCAAAAATATAGTGGAACTGAGTTTTCACAAAGCACCACATCAGCCTCTGGCTCTCTGAACTTTTACATTTTTATTTGAAATAGCATTGGCCAGAGGCAAACAAATTGTTAATGGACTACTGTGCATGGATAAAAATATTTCTGGGAGTTTGTCCAGCTTCTTAAAACGTATTGTGCTTCTGAATATTACAGCCAAGTCCACGAACATATTTTTCTGTGCATCTGGAAATGCTCTTACTCAGCTGTTTCTGTAAGACGCAGATTCCCGGCAGATTATTTGCACTATCAGGAGTGTGGGACGCCGCAGTTTTCATGCCACAGGCGCGCAGGCGGCGGTGGCCGGTGCCTTGCTGGATGTGGCTGTGCGAGAGTGCGGGAACAGTGACACCCAGAGCCGGCAGGCAGCACTGCCATCCCTCTGCCATCCCTCTGCCACCCCTCTGCCACCCCCCTGCCATCCCTCTGCCATCCCTCTGCCATCCCCCGCCATCCTCCTGCCATCCTCCTGCCATCCCTCTGCCATCCCTCTGCCA
>VZTT01038724.1:73104-95517 GCA_013400855.1 Buphagus erythrorhynchus | reverse complement strand
CCCTCCGCTGCAGCTCTTGGAGCAGGGCAGGCGGTCACACAGCCACGATCTCAACTGGCCCAGTGCCCCCAGCAGGCGATTCTGTCCCCATGCCGGGAGCAGAATCTCTCCCATGAGAGATCTCTCCCATGAGACCCCAGCTGGAATCCTGCGCTCAGCTCCAGTGCCCCAGCAGGAGAAGGATGTTGACCTGTTAGAGCAAGGAAAAGGATCAGGGGGCTGGAGCACCTCTCCTGTGAGGACTGAGAGAGCTGGAGTTGTTCAGGCTGCAGAAGAGAAGGCTCTGGGGAGACCTTATTGCAGCCTTTTTATACTTGAAGGGGGCCTGTAAGAAAAATGGAGACAAACTTTCTCTTAAGGTGTGTTGCACTAGGACAAGGGGTAATGGCTTCAAACTGAAGGAGGCTAGATTTAGATTAGATAAGAGGAAGAATTTTTTGAATATTTGAGGTCAGGTTGAATGGGGCTCTGAACAACCTATTCTAATTGAAGCTATCCTTATCCATGGAAAGTGAGTGAGACTAGATGACTTTTAAGGGTCTTTTCCAACTCAAACTACTCTGATTCTATGATTTTCCTCGATGCTGATCAGGGGTGTGTGCTCATTTGCAGCATGTTATTTGGAAAGGGGTGGGGCAGTGGTGGCCAAGAGCAGAGAGGGGATTGAAGGTGTGGAGGTGAGAGGGCTGTCAGAACAAAGAGGCACTTTCTATTAAAATTGTTGAGGCAGGCAAGTGAAAGGCTATTTCTTCACTGCATCCTCTGGATCATTCAGTGCAGAATGCTTTGAAGTTGCTCTCTTTTTGTGTGTTCACAACTGTTGCTCCTTGTGGCAAAAACCTTCTGCAGTGGTGATCCACACTGTTCTGTTACTGACCAAAGGAGCAGGAGAGCTACTGTTCTCCTGTGGGTGTCTTCAGTGATGAACTGGCACAATATCACAGTGCCAATGTCTGACTTTCAGATGTAAATAATTATTTTCTCTTCTGTGAGCACAACTATGAATATTGCATCAGTGTTTTCTACTTAGGCTTTTATAGGTTTATATAAATAATATATACTTCTTCCTTCAGCAGAGTGAAGTTTCCTTTTATTCTGTTTGTTGGCCTAAAAATTCATCTTGATATGAATGGTCCCAGCCAAAAGCAGAATCTGGTGAAGTGGAATGTGGTATTTTAGATTTCATTCTGACATATCAAGCATTGAAAATTCTTAGTACAATCAGTGAGTTGTTAAATCATATTAATGGTAGATATAAATATAAGTATTACCACACCAGCACAGTAATACAAATGGGTATAGCTTTTCTGTGGCTACTACAGCTGTGAGTTTTAGTTCTAGTGTTATTTGTGACTAAGATAACTGCATTTTAACCAACTAGTGGACAATATGATGTTTTGTTCAAATTAGTTACTGTGCAAATATACATGGAAGAAAAGAAAATGTGGAAAATGTCTCTCTACTGTGTGTTGAAAACGGTGCTTTGGAAAATTTTCTCAAGCATTTATATTCCATTCTAGCTACAAAGACCTAAAACTGGCTATTACATTTTAATAATCAGAAGGAAAAATCACAGTTCTGTGTTTTCTTAGTCTTACATATTCATCAGAAAATTGTTCTGTCTAAAAGGAAGAGCTTCCTCATGTTCACATATCAGGATGTCAGGGGTATACAGGACTCTTACTCAGAACAGATAGTATTTTACATGTGCCTTGTGCTGATTTTTTTTTTCTCTGCAAATATACACAAGAGAGCGAAGATGATAGTAGAAAAAAATTCGGCAAATAAAGCAAAAAAGCTGGCAGATAAGTGAAATAAACCATTTTTAAATGTGAAATAATTATGCAATGGTATGGAGGCACAGCTGTGACACAGGAAAATAGAAGGCACTCTGTGAAGGGGAAGAGCCAGAAAGAGCAAAACCTGGAGGGGAGAGGGCTGCTCATGGGCATCATTCAACAGAATGTGCAACCAAGTCTGCAAGCTCTACAGAAACACAGTAGGCAGCAGAATAGAGAACGGTACAATCACCTGAATCAATCAATCATTGCTCTCTACAGACATAACAGATGAGTGAAATTTGGCTTGAACTCTGACTGTGAGAACTATGTGTGATGTTACTTTTTCCCACAAAGCAGAGCAATACTATAAAAATCCTATGCTACAGTTAAGAGGCTTTATCCACTGAGATTTCTCTTACCATCCTGAAGATCCCTGTAAATTGGGAGCAGAATTCTTTCTCCAGTTCTAAGAATTATTCAATAGACATGCAGTGACTTCAGGTCCCAGTAAGTATAATGAAATAAAAGTTAATATAACATGCATTATAATGTTAAGTACTCATCTCTGTCCGCTTCCTTGTAACATGAGAAAGAGACATTCTAGTGGGAAAGAAATGCAATATATTGTTTTATAATCTAAAAAAAGATTCAGATAACCCATAGGAGTCTATGGAACTCAGTGCCAAAAGGTAAATTTTTGAACGGGAATGTATTAGCAAAAGGTGCACACACAAATAATGAGAGCAATTATTATTCTCTTTCTGTCTTCAGCATCCTTCCTCAGAAGGATCTTGTATTTTACATCTTTATAAAGGAAATCTTATGTAATTTGGGCTTCAGGTTTGGAGGTGGAAAAAAATTTCTCTTAATATTGAAAATTATTCTCTTTTATTAGTCATTCTGCATAGACACACGAATTATTAAACTATAGCTTCAGCCTGTTAGGCAATTTCTGTACACTGTAAATTGCCATCTGGATGACAAATACTGTGGATGACAAATACCACAAAAACTAACTCTAATACCTGTTTTTCTCATTTTAGGAAGGCAGTATTCATTAAAATAAATCATTATCTTAACAATACAGCATACTGCATAAAACCTCATAAGAAACATTGGAGCCAGGATAAAGAACCTGATGTGCTCTTTTCTTCATTAATATAACCTCAGCTGCACCTCAGGATATCACTGTTCAACCACATCTCTGCTCTAACAGATGAGAAAATTTTCCAACAATTCTCTCTGTCTCTGTTCTGATTTTTTAGATCACAGAGCACAATTGCTGCCAATACAGTTATGGTGCTGCTGATCCATTATCATTTTACAAAACTGTCCATTGTGAGTAATATTTTCAAGTAAAGCTCAGAGGGTAGCACCTTGCAGTTGGGCTACTGTAAACATGCCAGATTTTGTATTTTATTGCACAAACATGGGAACTTAATATATTTACAGGAAGGGGCCTTGGATTTCCTGGCTAAAATACAGTAGCTTTGCATAGATTTGAAGAGTAAATTTTCCCTATTGTGTGGCGCTGAACATGCTTTCTGCATTCTTAATTTAAATCGTAGGGATTGTTTTAGGAAAATGTCAGTGTAATTGTTTGAAGCAAAGCTATGTGCCAACACAGAAGTACAAGCTGTGAAATAGTTTAATGGTGATATCCTATCAGAAGGAATTTGCAAAGCACTAGGGACCAGTAAACCGAGTTTTAGGTGGGAAGCAGGAATTTTTGTGCTCTGATCTTTCTCTTCTACCAACTTCTTAGAGAGCTTTGGGCATGGCACATAAATCTCCCGACATATTCCTAACCACTGGATTGAGGATGGCTGGATGTTGTTTCCATCTGAAAAGATGTAGCAAAGATGAGAATTTTAACCTGAGTTGCTGTAAAAGTCCTACTTGCTACTATTTGTTCACATCATTTAAGAAGAGTGAGAGAATACAATTACAACCCCTCCACACACACACTTTCTGAAAAACCTAAAAATACATTTCTCTCATTTGGTACATATATTCCATCCTGGTGTTAAGATCATATAATCATAAGATGGCTGGAAGGGACTTTGAAGGTCTAGTTCCAGCCCCACTGCCAAGAGCAGGGACACCTTCCACTTGGTCAGGTTGCTCAAAACCCCATCCAACCTGACTATGAACACCTCCAGGGGTGGGGCATCCACTTATAAATTTGATATACCCAGATACACTTATAGCACTGAGGCTGTGTAGCAAAGATTGGTTTGTGTCCATACTGCTAAGCTCTCTTTGCCTCCAGAGAAGCAGGGACTGGATACAGATTGCCTCCTGGGAATGGTTTGTGCCTGTGCTCATTCCCAAACCATAAATTGCTTTGGAGTGCTCATGTTGTCAAAGGCTAAAAACAAACCAGGGCTGCAATGATTGATATATAGCACTGTCATTCAGTGCCTGGGATTGTTTTCCTGGCACTGTGATTTTTTTTCAAGATGTAGCTTGCACACAAAGTGTGCAGTGGGTGTAGCAGCTGATACAAGGGGAGCAATCCTGATTGTAGGCAGTTGCTTATGGCCTTTTAGGTAATTGTCTTTTCAGTGCAGGGTCTCCCTGAAGCCCTGCATTGTGGCTTCCCTTCTCCTCAGGCCATCTCAACTAGCTGGAAAGCCACACTGATTGCTGGCACCTGCAGTCTGCATGAAGAATAAAGGCAAGGACTGTAAACCTGGGCTACTGAGGTGGGAGAAACTAAGTAATGGGGAACACGAGATGGGATCCAGCTTCGAGGGTTTCCTGCTCAGTGCCCAAGAGGTCTGTGTTGGCACATGGATTCATCACTAGGGAGAGAATAATGCTGTGCCTCCAGTCTGCATTTGTGGAACATTTCTGTGAGTGCACAGTAACTAAAAACTTTCTGCAAGTGCCAGATCTTTGAGTTGTATGAATGTCTGTTCTGTCCAGCCCATTACAGACATCTTTGCTTATCTGCAGTGTAGGAAGAGGGCAGGAATGTGAATTGTCCCCTTTCTCTGGAGAGGAAGTGAACTCAGTCACCAGCCTAACAAAGACCCTCTAAAATCCATATTTTAACTATTTGACTCCTGGCTGGATGAAAAGCTGTTTTGGTTGTGTTCAGAGCTCTTTGAAGCAAAACTCTGAGGGAGCTGTAAACTAAATAAATAAATGCAAAAAATGTGTACCATTGCCCAAACTTACACCCACAGTCCATTTCCCTGTGTCTGTCGTACATCTTAAAATTACTTCAGATTAGTGTGGGTAGTTTTCCACTCCTATTTCCACCTCTGCTTTGAATTGTCCCACATCCCTTTTTTCTTCTCTTGTGAAGAAATAAGCTTTCTGAAGCACATGACTCTCACTTTTGGGAGTGGTTAATTTAGGCAGATTAGCCTACCCTTGTTTAGAGAAATTCTTCTGATGCAGCTTCATGGCCCTCTGCTCTCATGTACAGGGGAATGTTCCATTTAGCATATGCAGTCTATGGCTGCCCTTGGTTTTGCCTTTACTGTCCTCTGGGGTTTAGTCAGGAATTTTATAGTAATTTTATTGTTATTCCCAGGTCTCTTATCTGGCGTTTATTCTTGTTACTCCAGTTGCTACTGGTTTTAGCTTGTACACAGGAAACCGCAGTGCCAATCAGTGTCGTTCCCAAGGTGACAGGAAACCCTATTTGGTCGGATGTTGATTGTGCTTGTCTTTACGGCTCCACCCATCACATTTTCTTCCTTTTTGGCTTAAGTTAAGACAAATTAATCAGTGCCTGCCATCTGTTAGACAGTTTTGGTGGGTTTGCAGTGATTTGTCCAGCTGATCTTTTGAAAAGTTGCACAAGGGAAAATATCCATGTTAATATTTAAGTGCTTCTTGAGCCTGGAATTTACAGGGACCAGTTTTTGACCTGAGAACATGAGTAATTTGAGTTATGTGAGTGATCCTCTTGTCTTTTTCAGCAGCAGTTTTGGGGCTTTGAGTGCTGTTTGGGGATCAGAGGGTTAAACTCTGATGCAGCTTTCCAGTGACTGATTTCCTCAGCTCCTCTCTGCCTCTAATTTGTTTCTGTGCTTGACCATCCAGGCATGGTTTCTGTGACTGCTTCACCAGCTGTCCTAATGTGCAGGCAGAGTGGGACATCTGGGAAAGTGAGGAGATGCACATTAACTGGACTTGAATGCTCTGAGCTTCTTGTCTCAGCTCTTAGCAGGATGTGTCCATCTGTGACATTTGCAATCTAATATATCACCTTTTCACAATGGTAGGTTGGAAGTGCTGTGCTTCTTTATGAGATTGGTTTGTAAGGAGGAAGTAACTTCTGAGCCCTTGACTAGTACCCACAAGTACTGGTTTCAGCAAAACAGTGTAGAAGGAAGCATCCATATCAGATATCCAGAGTTCTGATTTTTAGAAGGAAGCTTGATTTTTCTCATTGAGGGTTTGTATAGAAAAGTTTTCTCGAGTGTCCCCATTAATGTCTGAAAAAAACTAATGCTTCAAGTTAAAACAAAAATATTCACCTTTCCTCTTGTTTTGGAATGCATTTATCTCTGTTCATGACATTTCTTTTACAGGGCAGCCTAAAGCTGAACTGAGTTCAGTTCCCCTTAATTTAATATGTTAAGAACAGACAGAGAAAACAGTTGAAGAAAGAAAAGAAAAAAAATCAAAGTGCCTCCAAAACTGCAATGTAAGATATTCAAGTATTTCTTTGAATTGCAAGAAGCCATGTGCTGGGCAGTGCTTACCATCAGTCCAGGCCATGAATCTCTTCTTTGAGTGCAATCATAATTAATTTTACTTCTATGCAGTGATAGGAGATCTCTTCAAAATTATGAGAGTTAACTAATTATACTGCTTCTTTTTTGAAAAATCCAGTTCTGGATATTCAGCAGAGATCTCTTGCATAGTCAGAGCTAATATGTACAGAAAACATTATTAGCTAGCAGAAATATCACCTTGTTGCACATACACCTTTGCTCAAAGAGTGCTGCGTGTAAATCTGTGGGCCAGACTATTTCTCAGCTCTTGCTGGAAATTCTCTTTAACATTCTCTCAGTACCTGAGAGCCTTGGTCACAGATCAGGATCCCTCTGTGCAAGACTCCATATGTATGCAAAAATGCAATGTTCCTCAGTCCAAGAGACTTATATTCTAGATACCAGACAAGGTAGTAAATGCATACAGACAATCAGACACGCCTCAGGAAACAGAGAAGCAGTAGCATCATGGCAGAGATGAGGATGTTCAAAGTATACCATGAGAATGGCTCAGTCAAAGAAATATTGCCCAGAGGCAGAGCTGATTCCATGTGACACTGACATTTCAGCCAGGCTCTTGCTAGAGTTGTCTGCTTTGATACCATCACATCCAAGCTGATGCACCCATTTTGTTGGGCTTTGAACCTTAACTGAGTTTCCAAGACATTTCAGGAACTCTTTTTGTGATTTTCATACTAAGACAAGTGGGGCATTAATTGGTTAAGTGATCCAATATGGTATTGCAAATCAGTGCATATCTTCATGAAATACCTTGGCTTTGAACTCTTCATTCATTTCTCTAACCAGAAGAGTCTATAAGAAGCTACAAAAGTGATATTTCTGTCTGGGACAGGGACTTGCCTTATGTTCTCTATCAAAGAATATACTTTGATGCTTAACAAACAGAGAGTATTGTTATTAATTTATGGTATCTATAATTATCCTTGTTATGTTAATATTGTGATTTGATAATGGGAGCAAAACAGAGCACAGCAACTTCAAATGACCACTCAAATATGCGATAGGCATCAGAAAGGGAAGTAGTGTATATAATTCCCACACAGAAAAATGTCGTTAAGTACAATGTTTCTCTAGGGAATTCAGTCCTAGTGCTTCAGGATGACCAATGGCAGCTCCCTGGAAAACTGCTGCCAGCAAGAGATGGGGCTGGTGCTGGGCAGGAGGCAGCTGAGTTTTCCCCTCTGCCAGGGCTGACTCTTCTGCTTCCCACCATCCCCTGACAGCGGCATCTCCTGTTTTTGAGATGTCTCAAATCCTTCCTGAGTCATAAAAAATTCCCCCTGGGAGACTGCTGCAGAGTCCAGAGGCTTTCAGTTCCTTTCCCTGGATTTGATAGTGGATCTAAAAGGACAGACTTACAAGAAGAGAAGGAAAACAATCAGAATGGCAGAAAAGTACACAACAGTTAATTTGCATGGGCTTGTTTCACTTCCAACTCTGTTTAGTTTGTTTGGCCTCAGTGGATTTCTAGACATATCTGGGAAAGTTTGGCCCACAGAGTACAATACTGAATAGGTTTGAAAAAGAAGGCAGCATTGTGCAAAGCAGAAAGCTGGTATTGTAATTAGTCCTCAAATTAATCCTGTAACTACAGAGAGTGCATTTGCAATTTGCTGATAAGATTATAATAAAATAAATGTTTTCTGCTTTATCACAAGGATTTCCACAGATCTAGATGGTTTAAATACCCCTCGAGTCTCCATGTATAGTGCTCACTATTGCCTGGCTCCCAGCTACAGAGCTTATCATCCTGGGCCAGTGCACAGTTCATAAGGTGGGCTAAGAACACTGTCTGAAGGAAATCCTGGAGAAGGGACAGGCACAAAGATGGGGAAGCATCCTTTGGTTCAGGACATTCCTAAAGTACAGATTGCCAGAAGATGGAGAACATACTGAAAATAAGTAACAGTATTAATTAAGTAATCAATAATTCCTGCTTGCTTTGTTCTTGTGTTCTTTTCCTAAACCTCCTCTTTCTATTGAAAACAGGATACTGGTCAACCTTTGGCTTTACAGAGTACACCAAATTTATGTTCATATTTCTACAGTACTGCCTTCAATATATGTTAGGCTGACCTATATTACATCATCAGCCATATAAGCCCTGTGTGTTGGAAGCGTTTGTGCTGAGATAGATGGGGTGGAGGTCAGGCTGGGAGTGATTTTGGTTTATCTTTTAGATATGACTTTTCTCCTTTCTCTTTATTTCATAATGCAATGTGCATTTAGAGGAATACTACTTTTGTCAGGATCCTCACTTTCCCCCCTTTATTCAAATTCATAGAAGTAACTTTAAATCAAGCTCTTTAAGTCTCTAAATGCCATGAATCCTTTGGTAATAGAGGACTATGAATCTGAAGCGATTGTTATTATTTCACTCCAAAATTTTTAATCTGTTCAGACTCATTGGTAGTGTGTATGAGAAAGAGTAGATCAGAAAGCCTTTGCTCTGGTCTTCACCACTGAGTGCAGGTACAGGTGCATTTCCCTGTTCTAGAGCCCTGCCTATGCAGCCCTCTATAGGAATGTCTCTGATGAAGGCAGGCAGTCCAGGGCCATGGACTTCAAGGGATCTGCTGAGCCCTGTAGAAGAGAGCTCCAGATCACTTACCTGTCAGTTCCTCATCAGCTGTTCAGCCCTAAATGGGACTGCACAGCTTGGCAATATCTTTTTTAAAGGTCTATCTAACCTCTGAAGTGCAAGATAAAGTACACCTGGCATGCAGACATTTGCAGCTATCTTAAAAGCATTTAAACATTGCTCTGTTTCAAATTGCAAGCCTAAGTGGATTTCCTAAACTTTATTTTCAAAGGGAACGCAGGCACTTTTTACAATAATATACTTGCTTGAGCAAGCCTTCCCATATAAAGCAGGCTTGAAAGCCAGACTATGAAAGTGGATCAAGCAAAAAAAATCTGGAAAAGGAAAGGTTTATATATATAGCTTAGGTGTGGTCTGGAGACTTTAGGAGCAGCTAAAGGGCAGATCTAAGAGCACATATATGGGTCCTGTCTCTGAGCTTAAATCCTATCAATTCATTGTACAGCTTAGGCTCATTAGTCACCCTGGAAGTGGAGCTGTGTTCCCGAGTGGATGTGCTGCAAGGATTTGGGGTCTGTAGAGGCAGCCCCAGGTGCTCTGCCGGCTGTGACCGAGCGGAGCTGTTCTCTCGGCTCCCTTTGGAAACATCCATAGGTGGCGCAGCTCTGCTGAGCAGCTGGATCTGCAGGCTTCGCATTCCCCAGAAACTGCTGCTGTTCAGTAATTTCTTCAAAGTGCAGACAATTCATTTGTCTGCTTAGAAATCTTCCGTGTGACACTTGCAGTAGTTTAAAGATAATGAGGACCAAGTCAAATAAACAAGGAATGTGCTTTTTTATTATCTTAAGGTTGACAGGGTGCAGTAAACGCCTCTTTTCCCAGATGTTCCTTCCTGTCTTTCCCAAATGGCAAACTCACCAGGAAAGAACTCATTGTACTGATTAGTCTTCAAGTCACAATAAAAAAATCATTTTCTCCTACTGATACTGTCTGAAGATACTGCCCATTTACATTAAGAATATTCCTGCACATGTCTTTTTCCAGGTCAGCTGGTTTTGGTTAAAGTCTCAAAAGAGTATTGAAGGACATTAATGTGCAAATAGATTATATATTTGCTTGTTTGGATGTAAGGGTTGTAAGATTATATTCCTTAAATGACCAGCAATTGCAGGATGGAAGTAGAATTTGTGCTTAAGAGACTGATTATTATGGAATACATGAAGCTAAATTGACTTACCTAAGGCTCTTCTTACGAAAAAAACAAACCAACTTTTTTTTCATCTAAAAGATGAAAAATCTAACATCCATTTTTCATTTATTTAATTATAGACCAGCTGAATAGCAGAAAATGTCAGTTAAGTAGTCTTAAAAAAACCACTTCCTTGAAGCTATAGCTATGGAGTGTTGCACCTCCATCCTCACTGATTAGATCAGTTTTCCTAGATAGGCTGTTCTCTGTGTAATGCAGACAAACACCCTCTGGGCATAATGTAGTGCTCAGTGAAGAAGTGAACCTTGCTTGTTCTGGGAAAAGTAATCTGGCTTTGCACCTAGATAAGAGGTCTAAATTGGCAATGGTGGTACATAGCTACAGCTCCTCCAAGATCTCACAGAGGTACTTATGAACTGGAAGCATAGAGGGGAAACTTATACAAGTATGACAAAAATATTTTGCAATTTTTTTTGTCCTTAATTTTTAAGCAAAATATACAGCAGACAAAAGATGTGGGGGTTTTTTAACAGTCCTTGCTGGCTTACCCTAAATAAATGCATTATCTGAGCTCCTTAAGTTGTGCATTTATTTAATATGTGCAGCCCTAGCAGTCAATTATTATTACTCCCCATTCTCTTTTCCTTTTTCCTATTCTTTTAACTCCTTTTGCTTATATTCATTGTAGCCTGGTTTAAATTAGCATGTGCATTAATCAGAGAGAGAACAGGTCATCCAGTAAGTTTGTGCAATGAGGCATCCCATATGAAATAGAGCAATGCAAGCAGATGAGAATAGCAGTAAACAAGACTGCATTCAATTAAAGCTCTACCATCTAAAGAAAATTAACCACAAATTGGTAAACATTTGTTCAGCTCTTGGAAGAAACAGCTCAAATAAGCACAACAAATTAGCATCTTCGTTTATTTTTACTTCTGAACATTTAACTCAATTTTCACTCATGCTGCAGATACATATATGCAACTATGAAGCAGAAACAGAGCTTTATGTTGCCATTAAAATTTTATTGAAGATGCAAGTTTGCGTGACAAAATGCAATTTGATTGTAGAAATAATCTACAGGAAAAGATGGGAGGCTGTTTAAGCTTTGCATTTTTGAACAGTCAGTTCCCGTAGCTGAGCAGCATTGCCTTATCGAGGGCAGAACAGGAGTGAATTGGCAGAACATTAGAAAGCCTGATTAAAAGAGGGAAAGTTGAAACTACACTCATGTCAGCTGTTTTCCTCTACAGGATATTGAGCCATTCCTGTCCTAACCAGATACTGATTGCTTAAAACTTAGTCCAGAAGTACTTGTCAAAACCGTTTCCTCAGCTCATTTTGACCTGCTGAGCTGTGAGTAGGTCCTAGAATTGTTTGCAATTTAGCTCTAGATGTATTGGCCTCCTCTCGCTCATGGCTGTGGGAACAAGATCAGACCCTCAATAGAGAACATGGAATGCCTCTAGTTCTCAAAAAAGCTATTTAAACTTCAAAGCTGAGGCTCCAGATCAGTTTCTGTGGACTCAGAGAGAGATGGAATATGCTGCCAGGAGATTTCTAGTAGCTAGGAGACCACAGAGAATTGGCCTCACAGCAGCCACATATACCCCTTCTTCCTTCAGTAGGTACACAGATTACTGTGTCATAATTGCCAGACCCCTTCCCCAGAGTCAGAAAAGAGTTAAGAGTTACAATTAAGAGTTACAAATAGAGAAAAAAAAAATACAACACTGGAATACTGTGAGGAGTGTCACAGAGCAAACATGAACAGAAATAGCAGATATTCTTCCTAAGAAGATGCATACTTCATATTATTGCCTTTCTTAGAGTCCTGAGCTTAAATATATTCCATCTGTGGCTTTCAGGTGATAGGTATTAACTTCAGTGTTATATCCAATTAGCCTCAGTAAATGAGGTTCTTAGTTTGGTGAGATGGGGCTGCTCACACCAGTGGCTACAGGATTTGTCTCAGGTGCAGATATCTGCAAGGCAGAGTAGAAATAATATAAATATCTGTGATATTGACCATTTAATTGTTAAGCATGTTTGTGGAAAATTGGGCTAATATCTACCTCTCTGTCCAGAATCTCCTCTCTGGGGAATAAGAATCAGAGCCAGATGAATGTTTATCTGTGAGAGGAAAAAGGTTTTGGAAATGAGGCCAGGAACACGTAGAAAATGAGAGGTTTACTGTTCCCATGCATGGTAAGAAGTCAGTAGGTAATTTCTAGTGGTTTAAGTTGCACTGGTATGTCAAGGGATAGCAGGAGAATGGGGAAGGTCAAGTTCTGACCTACTGCACACCCAAGTGCTGAAGGTGGAACTAAGATCCTGAATTTTTAATTTATATGCATAATAAAGTAGCTGCAAAATAACCAGAAATGAGATTAACAGAATAGATCCTTCAAGGTATTAGGTTCTATCAATTTAGACTGGGTCCTAATGCAAAGAAAATTCTCATTTGGCCTTTTTACTTGGTTGATCTCAACTTTTGATCTTTGAGTACTTCCCTCTGGGGTGTGATACAGGTTTGGTTTGTTGAAAATGTTGGTAACCTCAGGTTGGAGTGGTTCCTGAAAGCTACAGCTCATGCTCAAGTGAAACCCAGAACTGTTAGCAGGTAAAGCAGAGAGCATTTGGGAAGCTGAGTTTTCATCTTGGGTCTGCCAAGCATGGCATCTGTGCATCAGTGCTTCATAGGGCACCTGGGAGTGTAAAAAAAGAAGAACAGTATGTGCAATAAGTACCAGATGCAAATATTTATGTGTTGGGATGACATTCACATACTTACCTAAAGATTTTAGTTCATTATTTTCTGAGACTAATACTGATGATATTGATTAACCTTTGTGGAAAGTAAGAGTAAATAGGAGGATAATTACTTTAACGGGTATTGTATATTATCAGAACTCATGGGGTTTTCTATCAGAATATTCTTTACTATGTGCTGCAGCACGACAGTAAATTGAAACTTATGAGCTCTACATTTCCAAGGAAAGAATGTAAACGTAAAAAAACCTAATCTTCACATTTCAAATTGGGATTGGCAATAATAGATTTTTATTGTATTCTTAGAAGACTTGTTTGAGATAGTATACTGATGCTCAGAAGAAAATCAAGAGACTATCACACCCATTAATGTAACCATACTGTCATTCAGCCCTACTTTCTCATGATATCCAGTAATATCAGAAGCACATGGTGGATATATATTTCAGGCTAGCAAGTACAGAGCAAGAATAATATATATTGATTTTTTGAAAAATATAGAAGTTGTCCTTTTGTGTTAGAAGCAACTATTTAATAGTACTGTGAATGTTACTTTAAAACTTATCAAATTATTTCTTAAAATGAGAGTTATCTCTTAACCTTCTCAAGACTGTCTGTAATGGATGTCATAAATCTTCATTTGTGAAGAAATGTCTCAGTTGTTTATTAGATGATCCATATTACTATTTGCCCAAGGCAGGAAGAAAACAGCAATATCTTCAGTCATTTGAAAAGATTATTTTAACCTTTCTGTACTTCTACTTTTCTACTTTTCCTTTTTTCAACACTGATTTTTCTTGATGAAGTCACAGTTTTCTATTTTTATTTATTTTCTATTGGTATAGAGGATTAATAACAATAATAAAGCCTATTCTAATTTACTGTACTTTTCACACTTCACTGGAGTTTTGCATATCACATTAGTTCATCTATATGATCATGATTTCTCTTAGCTGTTTCGCTAAAAGCAGAAAGAAAGCCGAGAACTGTGTTTTTCTATTGTTTTTTTTTTTCCAAATTTTTTTCCTTTGAATTGCTCTACTGAAACATAAAACTAGATATGCAGGTGAAGTCTGGAAGCAGTAAGGAAGTAAGTGCTGGAAAGCATGTGCCTGGATGTGCTCTCCCAGTGCAATTACAGCAGAACAAACGCCACGTGCACTCAGAGCATTTGCTGATGAGATGGAGCCACAAGGAGAGATACTCAGGAGCCATGTCTGTGCCTGGTCTGTGGGTACCAGAGAAACAAAAGGCACAGGGAGATTTCTGTTTTTCCCTTCAGTAAAACCCAGGGAGATAGCCCCGTGGAATGTTCCCTGCTACAAGCAGGATCTGAGGACCCAAAGCACTCTCCCCAGCGGCTCATCCAGCTGCGCTCTTCATGTTAATTGATGGCTTTCTTCACCCACATGCCTGACCCAGCTCCCCCCTGCCCTGCCCAGCAGCTCGGCTGGGGGACAGAGGAGCAATGGCACAGGAGGAAGCACCTCCTGTGTCTGGGATTCTGGGGTCAGAGAATCACAGCAGCCATCACCGCTGCTTCCAAAACGGCTAGAGAGAGAATGAGAGGCCGAGGCTCAGGAATCTGGGTGTTGCATTTTTCAGGAGTGCTGAATAAACATGAGAAGGTGTATTTAAAGAAATGATTCAGCTCAAATAAACAATTGGGAAAATATCTAGGGCAATTGGAGTTTCATAATCAACATCTATGGGTTAATTTTAGGGTCAGGGAAGACCTGGAAATGACCTCGCTAATGTTTAATAGGGCTTAGTAACCTGGTGGCCCTCCAAGGTGGACAGGTGGAGCTTCCCTTCAAGAATTTTCAAACAAACATTGCTTTTAAAAAATTTTATTTTATCATGCCTTGTAATAAAATCTGCTTCTATAAAATGTGTTACTTAAAATACTCTGGTGGATTCTCATCAGTGGACTTGTTCCTACTATCCAACTGAAAAGAGATCTGTGAGTATGTAGTAAGACCCCCCTCTGGGATTCCAGACAATACACAGACACAAGTGGTTTCCTGATTGCACTTATTCACGTACCTAGTGATGAGGTGGCTGTCCCAGCTGGTGGAACTTCAGAAGAGTTAGTCTCCTGACAATTCTAATATAATGTTGTCACGAATGTTTACAATTCCTCAGATTCCTCACATGGTACTCTTCCCCATCAAGACATAACCTCGAGAGGATGCTGGGGTAGATGTATCATAACAAAATCTTCTCTTATTTGGCCCAGACTATTCACATGGGGAACATAAAGAATATAAAGTTATTTAAAAGGGAAAAAAAAGCTTGGCTGGGATAAGTAAGGGAAAACCAATGTGTATGGGTCCCTTACTCTACTTTGAAGTGGAAAAGTACTGGTCAGGAGATATGTTATATATATATATATGTATGATATGTATGTATGTGTGTATCTCCAAGTAAAATGAGCTGTCTGAAGTGTCAGTGGTCTGATTGTGATTTTCTTATTCGTAGCTTAATGTAGACAGGCAATAATTACCAAAAATGGGCTTTGTTTTAGGTGGTACCTCCTTGTTGCCAGCCTTGTGCAATCCCTCCTAGTAAAGTAGAAAAAGGTGAGCCCAATAGGTAACCTCTTTCCATCCAGGTAGTAAAAGACAAGAAAATTCTCGCTTTCTATTCTTCAACAGAGAGTGAAGAATTTAACTATTAGAGGAACATTGAGAATCCAAAGATTCTAGAGAAGGACCTGAGACTATAAGCATTTTCTATTAGAGCATACAAACACTTGATGGCTCAGGCCCTCCCTCATCTTCCAAGACAATGCAAAATGTTCTGTTTTCAGTCCTATCCCTCAGCATAAAGAATGCAGTAAAGAAGTCTGTGTGATTAATGCTAGTATTGGTTAGAACATTTTTAATGTATGTAGACATTATTTGAAGAATTTTATTAATTGAAGAATAATTCTTCAAAAGGGTCCAAAATTCTTCAAAATGGGTTTGAGATACCCATATTTATGGAAGAATTGCCTCTAGAACTGTGATCTATTGTTTGTCCTTTTATGAACTTCTAAGAAGATTGCTTTATATTCAGATTTTATTCAATGTGTACCTTTTAATGCATTAAATATGCACCTAAGAACTGGTTCTTTTTTCCAGAGTAAGTAAGATCCTCAAGACGAGTGTTCATCAATAATCCCCATAAATGGTAAAAGCTGTAAACTCGCAGTTATAATTAGATCAGGTATTTTTGTTGTTGTTGTTAAAAAGGAAATTGCTGTTGCCAAGACTGTCAGTTATAACAATGTAAAAGCCAAAGAAAATATTAACAGTTTCACTGTACTTTGTTACTGGACAATGGGAATACTTTTCCTCTATATTAGGAAATCCCAGTAGGCTCTCTCAGAAGTATGTCTGAATCTAAATTGCTACCCATTTCTCAACCAAAGGTGGCCTAAACAGATTTGGAGGGATTCATTGCACAGCTCTTCTGTGGATTTCTGGATGGTTTTCAAAAGATTGGATTTGCAATATACGCACTAGAGCCACCTGTCTGAGGTTCTGCCGTTTTCCGTGGAATATATTGCTAGTCATGGTCAGAAGAGGTGCTTGTGTAGGAGGGGTTTTGTGACAGAGAGGTCTAACAGGATGTTTTCCTTCAGAAGTGGTGCAGAGCTGGGAACTGATTTCCCCCCCACAGTCTGGGGCAGTCCCCAGGGAAATGGGATGGGCATATGAGCCAGCACCCTCCTGCAGGGTCCAGCTGAGAGCGATTGCTATGGTGTGCCCACTTCCCAGACTGTCACAGCTCTGGATTTGGGTGTGAGTGCTGGTACTGCTGACTGTGGCTCTGGTACCATGCAGGCTGTGCCACGAGGCTCAGAGCTCTACTGGTAGTCTGTGCATGTACCCATCATTTTTTGCTCAGGATGCTGCTTCACTTCTGCCTACCTTCTAGCAAAATTAGCAGACTCATACCCCACATTTCCCTGTGCCAACAGAAATTGTCCCCATCTACCCCTGGAGGCAGCCAGACACCCACTGCTGACTCACTGTTGCCATCTGCAGGCCTGGGCAGCAAAGCTCTTGCTGCCCCCCACCCATCACCTAAGCTGAAATAGGCTTGTGAGAAAATGACACAATGTGAGATTCACCTATTCCACCAGGTGGTCTTGTCTCTTGGACATTATTGCTTTGTGTTTTGCTAAGTGACAGGTGAGTGACTGGAGTAATTTATATTCATGTAGATTGACATGATAAAAATAGTTTAATATAAAATAAAATTACTGAAGCATCTGCTGATGTGTATGGGGTTCAATGAGGTGAAGTGCCAGGTCCTGCCTTTGAGTCACAAAAACCTCATGCAGCTCCACAGGACGGGATAAAGTGGCTAGGAAGCTGCCCAGTGGAAAAGGGCATGGGGGTGCTGGTCAACAGGAGCTTAACATGATCCAGCATGTGCCCAGCTGGCCAAGAAGGCCAATGGCATCCTGGTCTGTGTCAGGAATAGTGTGGTCAGCAGAATCAGGGCTGTGACTGTCCCCTTTCACTCAGCACTTGTGAGGCCACACCTCGAGTCCTGTGTCCAGTTCTGGTCCCCTCACTACAAGAAGGGCATTGAGATGCTGGAGCATGTCCAGAGAAGGGCAGTGGAGCTGGGGAAGGAGCACAAGTCCTTTGAAAGGCTGATGAGGCAGCTGGGGATCTTAAGCCTGGAGAAAAGGAGACTCAGACGTGTCCTTATTGCTCTCTACAATAACCTGAGAGGGAGTCAATCTCTTCTCCCAAGCCATCAGCAACAGACAAGGGGAAATGGCTTCAAGCTGCACCAGGGGAGATTGAGGGTGGAAGTTAGGGAGAGTTGTTTCACTAGAAGGGTTGTCAAGAATTGGAATGGGCTTTCCAGGGAGGTGGTGGACTCACCATCGCTGTAAGTGTTCAAGAAACAATTGCACATGGCACTTAATGCTGCGGTTTAGTTGGCATGGTGGTGCTCAATCAAAGGTTGGACTCACTGGTCTTGGAGGTCTTTTCCAACCTTAATGATTCTGTGACTCTGTAGAGGAAAGCATTCCCCCAACATTAGTAGCACTTGCCTCACAGATACTATCAGGTGATGTCTGTGTTATATTTATAATATAATGTGGTAAAAGGGACTGTAAAAGGGACAGTTGTATCTTAACATCCAGTGTTCAGAGAAGTGTGCAGTCACACTCTCCCAGCAGTTCTTCTGCAGATGAGAAATGCACACAGTCAAGCAGAGTTTCAGCAGAAAAACTGGAATCTCTGGATAATAGATTATCCAGTAAATGGTTAATCATAGGCATATGGGATTTTACAAATAGGCAAGGCATAGAGTTGTGTACTAATCTGGCAGGATGACTATTAGGAAAGACTTGAGACAATCTTATGTTATGTTTGTGTATAGCCAAGCATAATAGAGTAACCAAGAGTTCAAAGATCTTCCTTGTAAGCACAACTTAATGGAGAGACAATAATGTGCAGAGGTGGGAATCAAACTGGTGTTCTCATATCTCTATACATGCATAGCTGCTTGGTAAATGTTAACTGAGCTGGGCATCTGTAGTCCAGCTCAGCAAGCTGAATCTGTCAGATTTACAGGACTGATTGCTGCTTAGTAAACACAAAAACTTTGATAAATGCCTATAAATTTGTGTTCAGTCATCACAATTTGCAGACCGTGGATTTTTTGCAATCAATATGCTTAAAGTTAAAGGTTGAGTAGATAATATTTGATTAATGGGTTGAAAATACAAAAAGGCCAGTTTTCTTAAGTGTTATTTTGAGAAAGCCCCAAAAAGAATAGGGCTCATACCAAGCCCTATTACAAGTGTGGTCTATTTTTATTTTCATGGCTCAAAGTTGTTTCCTGTACAAATGGAAGTGTTACGAATTTTATAGTTCTGCAAGAGATGTTTGGCATTTCCAAATAGCCCTTTTTAAGTCTATGACCATTCCTTCTCCTCAGACATAGATAATTTATTGTGGTTTATTGCCTCTCCCTTCCCTTCTACCTAACATGAGACATTGTCTGCTGTCTTGGTAGTCACAATGTTTATACTGCCTTTCACTTATTTCTGCTGTTTTTATCAAATTTTCCTGCCCCATTATGTATATTTAATTTCAGTAAATTCTTAAACATGCGCCTGACATAACTGTGAATTTATTTTACATTGTTACGTGTACCAGTTAGAAATAAATGCCCTGTGCTTTTTTCTGTGAAATAGTTCTTCCTTACCAAGATACCACTTTTGCATTTGATATTCATAACAATAAAGTAGGATGTAGGGAGCTGTTTCTGCTTCTAAGAATAATTCAGGTAGTTGCCCCCAGCACACATTTTTGCAGCATTGGTTGTTAGATTGAAGAAGTAGTATATACTTGATTTTCCATCTGCTCAGTGGTACCAGTGAAACTAATCTTGCAGTCTTTGCATGCCCAAATCCACCAGTGACTCTAGAGAAAGTCAGGGTGCATGAATAACTCAGTATCAGCTTCATGAGTATGGGATTTGCAGTGACACAACTCGTATAACCATTTGAATTATTTTCTAACGCAGACGAGGATCCAATGTCTCACTGACTCTGGACATGAGCAGCTTGGGAAGTGTTGAACCTTTCGTCACTGTGCCAACCCCACGAGAAAAAGTGGCAATGGAATACCTGCAGTCAGCTGGCCGCGTCCTGACACGGCAGCAGCTTCGAGATGCAGTTGCATGTTCTCACTTACTTCAAACAGAATTCATGGTGAGTTTAACAACGTGCTGGAAATGAGGATTTTTGACACAAGCGGCACAACAGAAACTGTGGGGAAAAAAATAATCAGGCAACACTTTAATGTCAAGGTACAAATCATTTCCAAAGGGCAGGTTAGATCGTTTCAAGGTGGTGTTTTATGTTTGCACACTAAAGACAGATCAATCAGTCAGTTATATCCATGGATAATACAGATTCCTCTTGGTTTGAAGTCCCATCATAGATGAGCTAAGTATTATAATAGAGCTACAGTGCAAACAGTCAGAACTGTAACACTGTGACAGTTTCGAAGAGATCATAAAGGCTATGATGAAAACACAGGAATGATTGGAGATTTTGTTTATTCCCATGTAAACACCATGTATGTTTGCAATCTGAGCACTAAATTTTTAGTCACTGTAAAATATTTTTTTGAGCAGATAGGGACACTCACATTTCCTGTCCAAAAGGGACTTTTTTCCCAAGGTCCAAAATACCTTTAACAAGCATGCCATACAGCAGCCTAATATACTCAAGACAAAAATTCCTGAAGTATTTTACAAGTGTATTTATTAATAAAAAGGGTAAGAATCAAAAATGAAGAAAGTGGCCAGGTGAAAAAAAGTCAGACTAGAAAAACTCAGTCAGGGAAAACACATTACAACACATTACTTTTTAGGAAGACCTGAAAAAGTCTGGTGTTGCAAAACACTTAAATGAAAAAGGCTGTCAGAAAAAAGGTGACACTTTTTACAAGGGAAATACAAAAGAGCACAAACTGATTCCACTTGAATGTGAAAGCTGAGTAAGGCAGAGCAAAAAAGGTTTTGAATTTTAAAAAATCATAACTTCATGTTTAAACAGATCAAAAGCATGAAGCTTACTAAAGAATACAACGATCAATTGATGATCCAAATGGTAGAACTAAGTGCTTTGGGGGAGCTGAACCAGTAGGTGAGAAGTGACTCCATTATTTGCATCTGCATTGATCCCAGAAGAACTTAGGAAATTTCCTACATCTGTAGCAGGGGTAGGTTCAAGCAGATCACTAGAGGTTCTGTTTGATATTGGAGCATTATTGGAAGGGATTCTATAACAACTCAATAAAATTAATAAAAGCAAGCTAGTAGTCACTCAGGAGTCCTAAAGGAGTCCATATATGCACTTACTGATGTATTAACTGGAGAGGTGTAATGTAGCAGTTGTGCTTCAGCAGCTGAGGAATGGGAGAGCCAGTGGTAGCAGTTTTTCAGAAGAGTTCCAGAATTGATCCAGAGAACTGTATGTCTAGAAATCTGATATCTAAATCAGAGAAACTGGAAGGAATTAAAATAAAGCATGCCAGAGCACATGATCCCTTAGGTTTCATTTTGTTTCCAGTTTGTGCATGTGAATCGGTAGATGATGAGTGCCATCTTACTCTAAAAATAGCTTTTCATTATGAATAATTGCATCCTATGGAGCAGCCCTTTTAATTACCTTTAAAATCCAGGGTTTATAGTAAAAGTCATTGGCTTAAGAAAAGTAAATCCCTCAGTTTTTCTACCAAAATGTGGACAGGCAGTGTACACAGAAAAAATTGCAATCATCCAACATACTTTTATCACCAGTTATGCCATAGGTTCTCTGCCATTCTGCTGCTTAGGCAAGAAAGTCAGAAGAAATAACTTCATCATGCTTAAGCCCCCCATGTTAGGAGACAGTTTGTACAGACAAATTGGCACCTCACAGAATCCTGTTTACCCGAATCGTCTCACACAGCAGTTGTGCACAGCTTTGGGGAGACAGAGTCACATTTTATTTGTCCCTCAGGGGGGCACAACATGACTTTGGCCATTCAGTGTTTCCACAGAATTTTATTGAAAAGGTCATGACTTGTCTGTTTTTAAACCATTTTTAAAAATGTGTTTTAAGATGAAGCTGTTGAACAGTATCTGTTTACTATGTTCCTTGCTACAGATAATAGCTCAAGTAGGAACTTGAGGCATGCAAAGAACGCAGTATATAACCCTCAGCCATTCTGCTCACCCAGCTCATTTTAACTAGCTAAAGAAATACAGTAAGGCAGTCTTCTGGACACTAGAATTGTTAGCTCTCATGAAAAACTTCCAAATGCTCACAAAGTGGCAAAATGTTCGAAGTTTTCAGTGGAAAATTAAAACATGAGCAGTTTCAGGTTATTTTTAGTTCTTCAATTTTTTTCATTAACAATTACAGGGACATTACTTAATTAAAGGGTATATTTGGTTGGGAGAATATACCTGATTTGCAAAGAGGAAGAAACATAATTTGCCCAGCATATATGTTTTCTTTAGTAGCCTGAGTTGCTACCCTTCAAAGGACAGAGTATCTGAAGTTTGTGACAGAACATAAAATTCATTCCCAAAACACCAGAACGTCAAGAAATACAGTCCTGCATGAGAAAGTGCCTGATCATTAAATCTATAAAATTAGGTCCTCATAAAAATGGAGGGATGAGCATAATGACTACCTGCCTGAATCTTCCTGAATTTTGCCACATTTTCTTGAATGCCTTCAGAGATCCAAATCATACCTCTTCAAGTGTATGAACAGTATTTAAAACCTAATGTGAGCCAGAATAGCTGCTATTAGAAAGTATCACTCAG
>VZTT01038724.1:41378-65142 GCA_013400855.1 Buphagus erythrorhynchus | reverse complement strand
AAAACACCCTGGGCATAGCAGCAGATTCACACTAACATGAAGACAGAAACCACTTAGGGGGTCAGACCCAGAAGTCCTCAATCTGTTGCTTGAAGTGCTTGTGATAGCACTGGCTCTGACATTCCACTAAAGACAAAGGGAAAGTTAAATCATGTGATCAAAGCACTTTATTATGAAAGCATATAAACAGATGCTGGAAAACCATTCTTTTGAGGCTGAAATTTCTGAGCTGCCTTGCACTCCCCAGTCCGGACTACAGTCATATTTGCTCCAGTTCTGCTCCCAAATGAAAGCACCAATGGAGTTCATGGTGTGAATGATCCTCCAGTATCTATGGCATAGTGGGAAGTTGTCCAGCACTGCTACCATATAACCCTGCTTGTTTCCTGCTCCAGGCACTCTCATGGAGGCAAGTTACAGTCCCTTTAACACCATTCTATTCCTCCAATGTTAAATTCAGGACAACATTAATTTGTTAAAGGTGAAGTTAGAAGAAGCACCTTCTACTCTACTGAGAGAACTATTCCAGACTTCTTAGATACATGGAAAAAAACAGCAGTATTTTTGCCTCAGTTAAAACTATAGAAGATATATTTTATTAGTAATTATCAGTGCTTCACAGCACCAGTGCATTTTCAGATGCTTTACAGATATTGATGAATTCAACCTTGCAGTCAACATCTGTCTTTCTGCCGTAGCTTCAGACTCCAAGTCTTTGCCATCCTTAAGGATAAGATTATTACCTCCAAGCTATTTGTCATTCAGAAGGAAGCTAATGACTTCCATTTGTGTCTGATGATTGCCTAGTGGCTCTGGATCTTTAACACTGGTCAGGTTTTCCTCATCTCCGAGCTCAGTTTACAGCACTTGCCTATTTCATGAGTGATCATGACTGTTAATTTATAAAAGATTCCTGTTCGGAAGCAGTGTTTATTTCATTGATTGGAGTTGGAAGGAGGTCTCAGAAATTGTGAAGCTGATTTAGCTGCTCCCTAGTAACAGAGGGATTTATCTCAAGACATGGTAATTAAACTGGATGTTGAGTCTGCTTGGAAGAGGTTTTTTAAGGTAGGGGTCAAGCGACACCAGAATCAGAGGCATTGTGTGAGCTAGAGGAAGTGGGTGTTTTTTCAAGGCCATGTAGCCTCAGGCATTTGTGGAAATGGCTAATAACCACTCTGTGCTGAAAAGAAATGAGAGGTTTCCTGTCCTCATATTGTTAAGGGGAAAAAAAGCTCTAAGTGAAAAAAGTTAGGAAAGCTAGTACAAAGATATTTTAACACAAGTTAATTAGGGTTCACGTAGTGCTACTAACCACAGAAGACTTCATGAGCAGACTTTGAAGTCATGCAGTCATTTGCATATTTTAAGAAACATACTTTCAAAACATCATCCTGGGTTCTACCCGGGCTCCACTTCTGTCCAAGGTGCTCCTGTGACCTCCAGTGGGAAAAGGACATAAAGTATGTTTGGGATCATCCCTTCTCTTCCTTTGATTTGCATTTATCATGTTCTTAGGAACAGGATGAAAAGTCACAAAAGAAATCCAGAAGCAACTCTGAAAATTAGTAGGTTTTGCTGCAGCATATGTGTATGTATCAGTTATATATTTTTTGAGTAAACAGCAGGGCCACACACTAAACAGTGTTGTCTTATCTCTTTCCAGCTCAGTGCCCACATATATATCTTTAAACACATTGCCTAAATTGCACTCAGCACAGGAGCTATCCAGAGACTATTTCCAAACCAATAGGTGTCTGTATACTGTCAAAAACCCCTGCTGATTATAACTAAGTATTAAACAAAATGCCAGAATAAAAGATATTTTTTCAGCACAGAAATACTTCTATATCATTTTGTTAGTGGTAGAATACTTTTTCAGAAAAAGTGTGGAGAAAGTCAAAGTGTGTCCCTAGAAACCCACAACATGGGCATCTCACTCCTGGTCTGCTTCCTCCTTTCTGTTACATTGAATACTTGAGAATATACGATCTTTAACACAAAATGGTATTACATGGGGAGGGGGGGAAGGTGGAGGGGGGGGTCACATCATCACAAATGAAGAAGCAAAACCTTCCTTTCCAGGAGGGATTTAATAACCCCCAGCTCTCTACTCAGTAGAACTGGCCCCCACTCCATTCTAGAGCATCCAAGACTGAAGGAAAGAAGAGTGTGAAGGAAAATGTTCTTGTGTTTTGGCATGGTGTCTCCAGTCCAGTACACACAAATGGTCACAAATTGTGTCAGATGAGGACACAGGACTGAAGGGAAGAATATGGATTACCTAGTCTAGCCCCTTACAGTGAACTTAAATTGTTATAAAACACACATTTTATTTCATCCCCGACAGAGAAATCTTTTCTTAATTTAAATCCAACTGTCCAGTGCAATCACTGAACACTACAATTTCAGGCAAAAGTACCAAAGTCAAGTTCAGAGGGCTTGGTGTAATTATGAACCATTGTACAATGATAGGACACAGGTTTCAGAGACAGCCTAGGCAGGTCAGCTCAACAGGCAGCACAGGCAGACTCAATCTCACCGAGCATTGCCTGGGGCTGACAGTGTTGCTTCAGTGCCCACAGCTCCCTGAGATGGTCCTGCACAGCCCAGCATTGTGCAGTACAGGATGCCTTAGTTACATGTGATGATCCTTTGCAGAGGGAAGAATTTGGTGCATAATTCTTTAATGCTTGACGACCCCAAATAACAGTAGGTTTTTTTTTCCTTCAGGAAGTCTTTGATTTTCTTTAGAAATCTTCTAACTATGGGTTTTCTTATTAATTTCCATCTTCCTTGTGCTCTTAGATCCCCTAAGCAGAGTGTATTTGAAACCAAAAAATCCATCTGACTCCTTGAGTACCTACATAAATGCTAACTACATTAGGGTAAGTAAATGTACACTCTTCATGTACTTTTGAGAAAATATTTTATTTGCCATGTGAATACCTGGCTTTGCCAAGGTGCCACTTATTTTATTCTTACCCATCTTCATGGATAATTCCAAGTCTTTTTGTCTACGTATGTGTGGTAAAAATAGTTTCATGAGCCATTTCTAACAGTCACATAGTCATGAATGTGCAAAAATGATTGCAATAAAAAAATTATCAAATAGTTTATAAAAAACATTAGGAAACACATGTATTACTATCTGTTTACTTTGATATTTACTGTTTCATATCGACCTATTGCCTTATAGTAAAGAAAAGAGGGTTACCTTTTAAAAGTGACAGATACCAGTATTTTCAAATACCAATTGATAGTCCTGAAATCAACAATTAAGTAATTAAATAAATACTGTAACAAGTTTGTGAAAAACAGACATGTTAAATATAGACATGTGGCTAAAACACAGCTGTTCGTATTTTACTCCCTATACTGATCACATGACACAATGACAAAACCAGAATGAACCCTGCTGGAAAGGAGGATTTCTAAGTGTCAGGTATGCTATAGTCCTTGATCACACACACAGAGACACATGCACACACACAAAGAGCTTTCTTGAACTCATTACAGGGTATATGCTGAATAGACTACAAAGAAATTACTTCAATCATATTTTAGGAGTGTAGTCCTGTACCTGCAAAATTAAATGTTTTCTTTAGAGTTATTATCCAGACCCTCAGCTGGAATAAAGGTAATAGTGCAGTGGAAATTTGGCCACAGAGCTCTACAGTGATGTTGCTTCTTTAATTAACAGTACATTAATATGTAGGTACACAGCACTATGCCCTTTACCCTGCCCCACTTTGCATCCTGTACTTCAGCATTTCTTATGAAGATATCATCATGTAACTAAGCAGAGTGGTTCTGTTTGATCATATCCAAGAGCCAGGCCATATGTTGAGCCCTCTGAGGTCTCCCCTTTCCCTATGGCATCACCCTTCATTCTCACATATGGTGATTCCTCCTGCTACTAACACCAATTGAACTGTCAGCAATTGTGGAAAAAAATGCAACCCAACAATGAAATGAAATTTCACATCCATATATACAAAATAATTGGGCTTGCTGGGATCCTGACAGACCTGTCTTGGACAAAGTATGTTCAGGAAGATTGGTGAGTGCCAGGAGGACAGATTGTGCCAGTTGAGGATTATCCCACTGGTTCATGCAATGAGTAACAGCTCTCATGGAGAAAGGCTCCCAAAAGGAAGACCCAAGGCTAGAGGCCCCCACACCACCTCATGCTGCTCTCCATTCACTCATTCCCTTCAGACATTGCCAGGCTCTCTCCTGCATTACTGCTGGGCACCCTGTCACTGCACAAAATCATAACTTCTCCTTTCCACACAAAAAATAAGAAGGTGTGTCCTTTCCCATTTCTTCTTGTCTTTCTCTCTCTTCTGCTTCCCCACTGTTTACCTGACCTTTCTTTGACCTCCTGAATGCTCATGTGTGTCCCGGGACTCCCTATAATCCCTATATATGTTGTCCTTCCTATGTTTCTATATGTTTCTCCCTTAGAAAACATGTATAGCAGAGTCTTTGACTCCACAAGAAATCATGTATTTTAAAGTTGTTTCCTGTCATGAATCTTTGTAAATACCAGTTTTATAGTTCTTTTCTTTCCTATGGCTTGTTGACTATAAACTATAAACACTGCTGCAATTTAAGTTATAAAGTACCACTGGATGAGGAAAGTCCCAATAACTTGAAGAATGGAGTTAGCTAAAAGAAGCCAAGTAAGCAGGGAAATTTGAGAGGATTTGTTGTATTCTCAGGACAACTTAGGTTCAGCAAATCAGTTTCCAGAGAAAAAACTGTTCTACTGAAAAATTTCTAATCTGCTCCACTTCTAGTTGTAACTTCTTTCACTTAAAATATTTTTTTCATTTCAGATTAATTTTTCTGTTCTTTCTGCTCTTTTATTCATCTGAAATATTGATTGATCACATGAATTTAAAGTAAATGCTTTTGTGTCTGTTTCTAAACCAGGGATATGGAGGTAAAGAGAAGGCTTTCATTGCAACTCAGGGACCCATGATTAATACCGTGAATGATTTCTGGCAGATGGTTTGGCAAGAAGACAGCCCTGTCATTGTTATGATCACAAAGCTGAAAGAAAAAAATGAGGTATGACAACTGGCCAAACTGAGAAATTATTCCTATGGCTGCACACTATAGAAGGGAGTTCAGAAGATATGGAAGGAAGCTAGCAGATAACTGGTTCTTAAATAATCTTTTAATAAGATATGTGAAAAATAATGAGGGAGTGGCCAAATACACCAAATGCAATAGCATAGCCATTGTAAGCCATTATGTATTAAAAAAAAAAATTCCATTTTCTAGATCTGTGTTGTTGAGTTCCTAACTTTTTAAGAAACACGTCATTTATCTGTTGGTCACATCTTTACTTTCTGGTATATAAAGACTAGATGGTTAATGTTATGATTAGCACTTTCCTGACATGGCTGAAGTTTGCACTTTGCTATAATTTCAGGGATTTAATCCATTCCCATGTTACAAATCTTCTGGACCATCCCAGAAATACAGTTTGGGCTTGCAGATGTCAACACCACAGAGGAACTTAGACAGAATGGAAATAATACTCTTTACTTTGGTGTCAATTAGACTTGACAATTGCATTTTGGTGGCTAATGACCAACTAACTGCCTGTTATGCATTCCATGACTTTTGCATCAATTCCAAACTATATCTTCAATATCTTTATTTAGTAATCATGTAAATTTTTGTCAGGCTTTCCTTGATAGTGCCAGAGTCCATATTTCTAAATACCAAAAATTAGGAACAAAAATCACTCTCTCAACACAAAACCTGTTTTGGAAGACTGAATGTTAAAGAAGTGGTTTACAGGGCTTGTGGACAAGAGGGAGTCAGAAATAAAGGAGATGGACTTTTTTCTTGAGTCCAGACTTAGTAACAATTCCCAGCTCCAGGTAGGTGCCTCAATCAAGTCTCAGCACACTGCCATGTAAGCAGCAGGGCTGTATTTCCCCTGCTACACTCACACCCCTGCTATTCAAACTCAGATGCATGATGGTAGAGCAACAGATTTATTCAGGCAAAGTTTCTAGTCTGAGTGATCAAGGACCAAGAGTCTGAGTGCATTCCCAGGGCTCAAACTCACTGCTCCATTTAAATGTGCACTCAGTAGACATACTCTGCTTTCTTCTGCCCTTGACTGTTGCTTCACTCTTTCTCAGCATGTTTGGACTTCTAACATGAACTTAAAACCCAGGGGATTTTAAGAAACTGGGTATGAAAAGTAGGTTGGTCCTGTAAAATGTCCCAAGAGCTATTCTCACACCAGGTGCCATTTTGCACTAGACTGTTCAAAGGTGTTCAGAATCCCACTTTTAGGATTAATCATGAAAGCATAGCAATCGACCAGGCTAATAGACCATAAAAGCAAGTATTTAACTGAGGAAATGCTGACTGTTTAAACACTCGCATCTGACACCATGTAAGAAGAATGACTTGAAAGAATTGCCCAGTGGTTTTCATCATGTCAGGAAGCTCTGTGTTTACCTGAGTTACACAGGCTCTAGGCACTGCTGTTTATCGGCATTGTTGTGCCTGGCAATGGTAATTTCCTCCACACAGAAAGGGTGAGGAATCTCAAGTCGTTCCCAGGCTATATAGAGAGGCTGTGTTTGTGCAGGCTGTCCTGTCTAGAAACCTTAGGAGCTCTTCCACTGTCAGCAGGTTCCTCCTGAAACCTTGCTTGCCATTGAGAAGAAAGCAAACTCTTATTGGCCATGTTCAGCATATTATCTTCACTTAAAGTATTTACTCTCTATAGAGAAGGCAAAAGCAGATCTTATTTAGCATAATAGCACTTGGTATTTTTTCCTTTCTGGGGTCTGCTTTATATCCATCATTTTCAGAGAGATGCATCTGCAGTATACAGACATACAAATATCTTCATACCTGCAAGGATATTGATCCACTCATCCACCTTCACCCCTGAACAAATAAACCTCCATCTCTGACTCTCATGTTTAGGCTGTATTTCTCAGTTGGTATAACACCAGTCAGCCTGCATTTGAGCTATGATATACTGTAATGTATGAAGGCTTGTATAATGAAGGAACTCTCAAAAGAGAGACACATGAAAAACCCTAATCTCAACAATAAATTAATTTTGTGTAAGAAAAATTATTTAGGACATTAGTGTCCTGGTTCAAGATATTGATGTAACAAATTTGCATTAGCAATGGTAATTGTGTGAAATTATGATATATAAAGCTTTCTATAGAGTTACTTCTGTGTATCAGATGAAAAATGGTTTAGACTTGCTGTGCTAAGTATGAGTTTTTGCAAGATGGATGAAGATATGAGTGTAGGGTGCTGAGCAAAATATTTGTTTCAGCTGTACAAAGAAAACATGCAGAATTTGTAAAACCTGTGCCTCAAAACTGCACAATGTCTGAACAAATTGAAAATCTACCTGTGCAAGGAGAGTCCACAGCAAAGGAGCTTCTGCCTGAATAACTGGTGAGAAACTTGGAAACTAGGCCATGGTTTTGGAGTTAGTATGAGGAAAAACACATCTCATCTAGTGATCTATCTCTGTGGTCACTGAAGAGCAGTAGTCACCTCCAGAGGGTGATCCATCCCACTTTGAGAGAATGAGAGAAATCACTAACTGAAGGTGATCATCTCTAATTCTGTACTAGTATTCTAGGACACAGTCCTCTAAAGCTTTAGACACAAGGCACATATGATTTTCATATGTTACTGAGTTTAGTCAGAACAACTGAGCAGTGGAATTTAGATAAATACATGGGATGTAAGAATGTCACAGACATATATATATTATTTCATAGAGAAATTTATAGACTTCTGTTGTATCAACTAATTTTTGTCATTGAGCTATGTACTACATCAATAATAAGCATTTTTTCTGCCTTCAAAACTTACTAGCAACATCAGCTGGTAAACAGAAAACATATTCTGGGAAGTGTAAGTAAAGAATCTTGTACAGCATTCTGCAAGAAGAGAAAACTAATACTGCCTGATGCATCAGATTAGTCAGATAATGCAACTCTTGTCAGTAATTATCTAGGACAGTCTTGTTAACTCACTGTTTAAAGCTCATGTCATATTTCATGTAACGTTTTTTCCTGGTCAGTCTGTATATGGTCGACCCTTGTATATGTACAGCCAAGTAGATTCAGAAATCCTACTTTTTACAGGCTTCACATAAGCTGCTTTGAAGATTACTTATTAGTTAAGTTGAGCATTGGTACCATAGATAGATTTTGGAAGAACTTAGGAAGATTTGGTGCTAACTGTGAGGATTTCAGTATATGAAGGCACATCCTGCAAGCCCTCTTGAAGTATACCTCTCATGCTTGAGTTAGTAGAGACAGTAAATAGCAGGCAGGAGTAAAAAGGGATTCTGGAATTGAAGCTCTGCTGTTATTATTCTTTACTGTTGCGTTATTGGGACCTTTAATGTGTAAATTTATAGGCATAGCTCTATGGAGAAATACCCTGAAGCAGAGTTGTAGTAAAGCAACTGCACAAACATTTGAGAATTGTTAAACTAATTTTGTTCAGGGTCCAAGTGTAGAGAATGTAAAGGCAGTAACTACCATGTGAGGTGTGACAGCCTTCCTCGTTTGGCAGAACTGGGGAGCAGGCTGCAATAGGTGCAGCTGTGGCAAGCTGAAACCACAGACTGTGCTAAATCACAGGTGCCAGCCCCAGACCAAGGCAGGGCAGATCCCACTCAGTTATGGAGATGCTCAGGAGCAGTCCCATGGAGCTTGGCACCCAGCGGGCATGGGACAGGGCATGCCAGCAGACAGGAGAGGGGATGGAAGGAAGCCCAAGCCTGCAGCCCTGCAGGGGCAAGGACAAAGGCTGAAATCAATTAAAAGTCATGTGAGAGAGTGTTTCTTGTATAAACCCTGTTTGTCAGGGAATGTTAAGTTGGCAGTGGGGAGGGGCCATGTTTGGTTGTTTCTGATAAATACTATGTGCAGTGAATTTTTACTGCTTGTACACGTGAGGCTGGACACCAGACTCCTCATCCACTATATCTGATGTTTGAACAGGTTTAAAATGTACCTACTAGAGGAGAATTTTCTTTTATGTCCAAGTAACAGCTTGAGGCAGTTTACTTTTCTTATTATGNTTATATGATATTATATATAATATATTATATATATTATATACATTATATATAATATATAATATATATAATATATGTTATATATTTACCCCTCCTACCACCACCGTTTTTCCCTTTTTTCAGTTAACTTTCAAAAACATGTTAATTCCCCACTCCTTAGAAGTGCTTGCATCAGCTTATCCCACCTGTATTTCCAAGGCTATTTTTAAAGCAGCAACAAATAGTATTTTTAAAAGATGCACAGCAACAGCGTTAAAAATAATCCATTGTATCTCACTAAATGTAGACAGACTGTTAAATGAAAGTTATTTTAATGAACAGTCACATTTCATTGTCCACCCAGCACAAGTTGCCAATTCCAGTTCTGGGAAAGAGTCAAGAAAAATACTATTCTGGAGTGCCTGAAGGCTTTGTAGTGAGCATTTCATACTCACATTTATCAAGAAGTCTCAGGAGTTTACTCAGCTATTGTTGATTGTCAGGGCACAATTGTGTATTTAGACTTTTCTTTTTCCCATATTAGCACTGAAAACTACACTCCCAGGGAGGGGCATGAACTGCAGATCTGCCAGATGATAGTAACTATATGTGTCACATGGGTAGACTGTGGAACTTGTGAACATTCTTTTTTGTACAAATTTCTGAGTATTTTATTGCCATTCTCGATCTCTTCGGGGAGACAGCAAATTTAGGATGTTCGTGTAGTTCTGCAAAAGACAGGATTTGAACGAAACCAGTCAGAATGGCCAGCACTATTTCAGGAAATGTGGCTTTCACACACCTTACACTATTAAGGTAATGAGCATCTATTTTTAGAAAAGTATTTATACAACTGAAGTGATTCAGTTCAATCCACTATTGGGTTATCAAGTAGCATTTTAAATATCACACCATGTGGTAAAGCCTTGCATTTCACTGATTGTTTTTCTGGATCATTTTTAGCAGTATTTTCTGGAAGTAATACTTTATGACAATTAATTATATTAAAGTGATTGTTTCATTTTTCTGCATAATGTAGGCTACTGTCTATCTACTTGTATACCAGTTGCTTCAGCATGAGTTTGTGAGGAAATACAAACAAGGTCTTTCTGGGATTCCTATTATTGTAGAACTGTTCTCTTGGCGTTTTGGGTTTTTTTGTTTGTTTATTGGGTTAGTTGGTTGGGTTTTCATACCTGTGTATTGCATATTAAAACAGAATATTAAGTGTTGGGCTGACTTTTTATTTAATGAATGAGTTGGACTGGGCAGCATTATTTCAGAAAACGTGTCTTTCAAACACCTTACATTCTTAAGGGAATAAGAATCCATTTCTAGAGAAGTATTTATACAACAGAAATATTTGTTTTCATATAGCCTATGGAGATATTCTAATTGAAATGAATACTGAAGACTTGAAGATAAGAGAACTATTGCAGGAAAAAATAAAATTTTTTACCTTGTAAATACTATTTCTTCATATCCTTTTTAGTGGATGCTTGTCAGATAAACTGCTGAAATAGTGTAACACTGTTGATTCATTGAGAATTCTGTATACATTTTTTTTTAGCTCTAGCAAGACTGAAGAATTTTTTTAACACTAATTTCCAGAGAGTTGTATAGTAAAACAACTCAGGTTTTTCAAAATACTTTAACATGCACATTAAGTCAAATTGAGTTTAGTAAGATCTAAGGACACATTTACGTGCTTTCTTGTATCAGGGCCCAGGAGAATAAATAGGATAAAAAGTCCTGTGAGCAGAGGAAAAATTCTGAATCTCTCACTCAGAAGGAAATCCCATTTGGAAAGACAAAACTTCAAAAGTTGAATTTTAGAGTTTTCTAGGAAAAAAAAATTCTTTAATTTTGAATGTGGAAAATAATTCCTGTGACTGAACTTCACTGAGCTTTTAAGAATAAAAACAGCTGTGCAAATTGTTCTGTGGAAGAGAGCTATACTGTAAAACTCAGATCTTGAAAACCAGGCCTAAGTCATTCAGTAAGAAAAATCTTATTTAGGAATACTTCTGACATTAATAACACTTCAGTTGAATTCATTTGGATTTTGTAGAAAAATACATTCTGCATAAAAATTAGATACGAATATGACTCCAGGATCCAGTTTGTTGATAACACTGATGCTTGCTTTCCAGAAATGTGTGCTTTATTGGCCAGAAAAAAGAGGAATTTATGGGAAGGTTGAAGTCCTTGTTAACAGTGTGCAAGAATGCAAAAACTACACTGTCCGTCAGCTTACAATAAAGGTAATAATCTGCATCTGAGAATGCAGAGTATTCACAATGCTCTCTTTTCTTTATTGTTAAATGAAGTTAAAGTTGGCTTTTTAAAAAGGGTATAAATTTTTGCAGGTGGAGCATTGACAGATGCCCCTTTTCTGAGTTAACTCCCCATATTACACTCTCATGCTATCAGATTGGCATGCTGCTCCTGACAGAGCATTACAATAAATAATGTATTGGGAAAATTTGTTTAGTGTTTCAGCCCCAGCATTGAGAATTGAGCAGGAGTTGTGTCATTCAGTACAAATTACCCTAGCCCATATATAGCCCCTTGTTGAAGTAAGTGGTAACAGACTCTGTTGGAGAGAATAACTGAACAAACTGGGATATCTTATTAATCTAGAAGGGCAGTTCTTCTGCATCTTTAACTTCAATACCCTTGTAATTTTAGTATCAGACCCTTATGATAATGACCTTAAAAGGTAGAAATACATGATAATTTAGAGATTCAGAAGCTTACATCAAGCTATTCTCTCTAGATGTTGTAGCTGTATATCACAGACCTCTGACAATTCCCAATTGACAATACAGTCATGAAGTCAGTAGTCAGATGGATAAAACAGAACTTACACAGCTGGAAAAACAGCCAAGTTTTCAGGTGCACAAGCCCTTCTTACGACTGAGTGTCTGGAAGTACATCAGTTCCATCCACGGTTACATTCTCCAAGCCTGAAATAAAAAATTGTTTAATCTCTCTTAACAATTTTACTGCCTTTTTACTATACCATGATAAGAAATAAAAAGAGTACAATTGTTCATATACAGTCTTGGTGTTATTTTCAGCAAGGGAGCCAGTCCCGCAGTGTGAAGCACTACTGGTACACGTCCTGGCCGGACCACAAAACCCCCGACAGCGCTCAGCCTCTGCTGCAGCTCATGCTGGATGTGGAAGAGGACAGGGTGGAATCACCAGGCAGAGGGCCTGTCGTTGTGCACTGCAGGTAACTAGCCAGTCCTCCTCTTAAGTGACTGCCTAAAGCAAGGCTACAGCCAACTGCATCAAATAGCCCTCCTAAAGAATGTGTTTGGGGAAGAGCAAAATTCCCCACCTCCTCTTCATGCTAATTGACTTTTTTAGTTCATATTTGAGGATATGAGCTTTGGTGAAAATTCCCTTGTTGTTAGCAGATCACTTCTGAACTGTTGTCTATTTCTGCTAATGAACTCTGCTTGTAAAAGACCAGCTGGAAAAATTATTTTCCTTTTCTTTCTTATTTATGATTTGCTAACTTTTTTGTCTTGTTGCGTGATGACATGCCTAATTCAGATGCAATGCCTGGTGACCAGTAGGCTATAATATTGCAAAGCAAGTCAGTTTTGAAGAGCAAGCATCAGGTACAAATTTGGAGAACAAAACACATCAGTTCTACAATTTGTGGACATCTTCACGAAAGCAATTGGTTGGATATCCAAGAGCAAAATGTTATTCAGTACTCAAAAATAGAGTTTTACTCATATAAATTATAATGCACCAGAGAATGACTTTCTAATAATTCTAATTTAATTCTATTTTATTACTTTATATTGATTCATTACCCCATGTTGCAATTTAAATAATAGGAAGTAGCAGTGGATTTGTTATATTGGTGGAAAGAAGTAGATGAAGCAAAACAAAAAATAAAAATAAAACCAGTATTTTCTTACTTGGTTTGTCTCATAACAGTGATGATACATGTGTTAGAGTTGGAATAATACTTCTTTTTTTTTTCTGCAAGTACATTAAATCAGAACTTTTCATCTTGAACAATTTCTTTCCAGCTCCATATTCAGGGGATTTAGAGAAACGGAAGACAGATTTGAACCACTCGTAATTTTTGAAAACTAGAATGTGATGAATAAGCAACTTTCCCAAATTTTATGCAGCTGCATTTATCAGGAATTGTATTTTCCCTAACAATGCAGAAATCTGTGGATGGCTA
Organism: Buphagus erythrorhynchus; assembly: GCA_013400855.1. Classification (NCBI taxonomy): domain Eukaryota; kingdom Metazoa; phylum Chordata; class Aves; order Passeriformes; family Sturnidae; genus Buphagus; species Buphagus erythrorhynchus. Next base: position 51,835 of record VZTT01038724.1, on the reverse strand, counting down.
TTGAGATTGCCCTTTTTCTAGTACGGATCTTCAGTAGTGGAAGTCTCTAGAAGAATGGGATGTCTTTCTGAGATGAGTGATATGACAGTAAAGTCTGTAAGCATGGGCAGGAATTTATTAATGATTAAAGAGTGATATCATCTCAACTGTGATTAAGATGTCCCAGTTGTGATTAAGATTTATAGTTCGTCAGTCACAACCCAGCTATCCATACATTCACTACACTATGGTCTCCAAATCTCACACTCCATTTTCCAGCCAGACCGTTTCTTCTCTTTTTGTCTGAGAGGGCTATGAAGATCTGGACCCCAAATGCATGCTTTAACTCTTTTCCTCTGATTTTCCTGCCATTCAGTATGAAAGTCATGAGTTGCACTGCATTCCGAATTACTTAAGCAAGAAACAGAGTGGGGCAGAGATTCTCAAAATTGGTGAGGCCTCAGGGATAAAAATAATGCCAAAATGGCTGTTTCCCAGCAGGCATCAAGAAAACCTGGGGAGCTATGGCACCAAATCCTTCACCATCCTGCAGAATCACAGGAGAGAGTTAACTTCATCAGCATGGGTCTAGGTCCTTTTTGCCTTCATGGTTAGAGGTATGGTTAGCAGAACCCCTGTATACTTTGAGGGCTTTAAACATAAAGCCCTACTGAATTTTGTCTTTAGGTTGGCTTCTCCCCTTTTTCAGTTTTTATCTCCATCATTTGCTTGGACTGAGCCAGAGAATACTCAGACTTTGTAGTGCTAATGAAGCTCGGTTTTCTTACTTGTGTGCAATCTGAAAAAATGTAAGCCTCACAATTACCCACAAATGGACTGCTGGAACAGTGCACACTTTCATTTCCCTCTATGAAAGTGAGCTGGGAAGTCAGCCTTGCTGGACATGCACCCAGGAACTGTGGGTTCTAGCAATTCCATGTTTCATATTTTTTTTGTGTTTTCGTATCTCTTTGGTGTTTTCCACATAATTCCTTTATCTGTGAACTTCATTCCCCTATAAATTTTGCCTTCTTTTCAGTGCTGGTATAGGAAGAACTGGATGTTTTATTGCCACAGCCATTGGTTGTCAGCAGTTAAAGGAAGAGGGAGTTGTAGATGCATTGAGCATTGTCTGCCAGCTACGAGTGGATCGGTAAGTTCCAGAAGAACCACAAATCAGTCAATGACTCAGAAATCATTACCAAAATGATTTGGTAATGATTCAGTAATGATTCTGAAAACGTTTTCACAGTTGAATGTTACTTTACATGAAATGGCTGCCATTGCTTTTGCTGACTTTTATGATCACATTAACTGAATATTCAAGGTAACATTTGTATTTAGGTCCTGAATAAGGAATCTCATTGTTTTCTGGGTGCAACTTCCATTGAATGAAATTCCCCTCAAATGACAGCTCTGTAGTTGTTGGGCACTTGCCACTTCTCTTTCCCCCTCCCTAGAAATTTCTGCTTGCTGTCTGCATTATCCCATTAGGATACAAGAGAGGTGAGGCAATCTGGAGACAAGGGGCTTTCTCTGAGACTGGATTGACAAAGAAATCCAGGCTCTCTGAGTGTGTAGTTTCTTTGAGCACTGGAGAAAGACTAATCTGGTGCTGTTGCTGTTTCCTCAGCTGTGCTGGAGGTCCTTTTGAATTGAGTTGGCAAATTTACCCAGCCTAAGAAAATACCAAGGCATTTGTTCCATACTTTTCTGAAGTCAGATCAATTCCCTGACTGAATTCACAGCTTGGGAGCAAGGACCAGTGTAAGCCAGCATTGTTGCGGAGTACTTTGTTTTGTGAAACCATGGCTGAAGAGGGATTTGTGTTTTAAAGGAGGATGTGGGTATTGTGCACAATGGAAACTGTTGGTTGGGTTGTACTTTTCTTTCTTATTCAGCTTGGAGAAACAGGATTTTGTATAAAGTAAATAAACAGAATTGCACCAAGAATAGAGGAGTCTCCTCTTTGGCTCTAGGTACAGGTCATATAATCTCCTTGCAAGTATCTTAACTGCTTTTGACATGCATGTCTTCTTTAAATGAAAAAAATCCATAAAGGTGCAAATGCTGAAAAAGAGCCTAGGTCAAAGGGTTAATACAGAATTTTTTGTGCTGTGAAGAGCTCTGAAAGGTACTGGAACCATGAAGTGCAGAAAGACCAGAATCCATATAGTTGACTGTGTTTATGGATCATCTCCTCTACCTTCCCTTCCCATATGACTTCATCATACTAGACATTGTAATATGATCTTTACAGGGCGACATGAGCCACTTGGAGTGTAAAATTCTCCAAGGGGAGTTACTGACCTAAAAATCTCAGCAACAAAATAAGAAGGAATAGCTGAGGGAAAAATGCTTACTCTGTTTTAAATTACCAACTGCAAATTTCCAACCCTCTTTTCTGAATATCTGTCTGTCTTACTGAGAAAGGTTTGAAGTGCTCTTCCCCATTTTAGTATTTCTATTATGAGAGAATCTTTTTCTTATTGCTTTTAAAATCCTTTATAGAGAAGTGGTCTCTGATGCCTCTTTTAATATCCCTATTTCAGACATAAAAAAAAACCCAGATTTTCAGCATTATTAACTGACAACACAATTTTATTGAGTGGATCTGCCTAATGAACTTTCTTTTACATATCAGTATCATAGATAAACTTGGAAAGAGAATGGAAATCTGACCCAAATATAACATTCATAACAGCAATTTCCATGACACAAAGCTTGTTACAAGAATTGTTAAATATTGTGATTTGAACATTTCTGTATTATTTCAAGTTTCAGATTATATAGACTACAGGGATCTTGTTTCATATTCTGAGGCATTGCCTGAGACAAACAGTATGTCTCTGTTGTAATTTTTAAAGACATTTTTCTGGATAAAACTCAGTAACCAAAACCTGTCTTTTCCATTTTTTTCTTTCCAATTGGCCATATTGCAGAATGCATCTCGCTGACCTGGCAGTCAGTTTATAGTCTTGATTATTAAGGCAAAGCTTAGCAGCCCCTATGACTGCAATAGCCACTGCCAGCCCTATCAGATCATGGGTCCATAAAGTGGCCAAGTGTCAGTGTTACATGGACAAAGCTCAGTGAGACTGGCCTCCCCTGATGTCACAGTCCTGACATGGTGGTCATTGGCAGGTGGTGTGTGAGACAGGATCATTAAACGTGTCATGAAGCTGGCAAAATGAACTTAAATGAACCCACTAGACTTGGCTGCAAGTGCTGGCTGTGGCCATCATGCTGTTGCAGTGCAGTCGCCAGCACGGACAATGTTGCAGTGGGGTACAATCGTGAGCAGAGCAGGATCAGTGCTGAAGCTGTCTTCCTCATTTATGTTGGCCAGCAGCTGAGCTCCAGTTTTTTCTTTGTGCATCAGATTGCCCTAAAAAAAAAACAAAAAACAAAAAACTGAGAGTTTAGCAGAAAGCAGAACAGGATGGTTTTCATCTGACCACCTGGGATCCAGCAACCTGGCTAGGTGGTACACTGAATATTTTATCCCTGGTATCCTATCTCCAATAGGTTCCTGGCCACTCTATCTTATGCTCAGAGCTGCATCTTCCAAACACAGCTTACTGATGGAATGAACACACTCAGGGATGTCCACTCTCATATGGACTTTTTATCACATGGGTCCATGACTACATTTCTATCAAAGTGAATTGAGCAATAGAAAAAAAAACAAGAGCTGACTTGAGTGGCTCACAAATGGTGTTGTAGTGACTTACCAAAACATTCCTATTGACCAGCATATTCAATGGAAACCAAACAAGCATCCAGACAAATTGCAGATGGTGGCAAAAAGTTATGCTAGAAAATAGTTTAATTAATGGCCCATGTAGGTCTCCCTGGAAACAGAGTTTTAAATAGCTCTCCAACAGAGTTTGAGACAGAACAGAGCTGCTCCTAGGTAGGGTATGTCCAGGTACCTTCTTAGCTGTTTAGTGTAAGTTAAGGGGTGAATGGATCTGACAGTAATCATCAGTGCTGAGCTGATATGAGAAAATGGACCTTGCACTCAAAATATTGGCCCAGGATGGAAATGCAGCCATGTTCTGTGTGAATTTGTAAAAAGACAGACCCACAGGTCTGCTCAGCTTGCTTTTTTTCCCAGTTAATTTTTAATATTTTGCAACAGAAACAGGAAATGTTTGATGTGAGGCATCTTCAAGACTTACTGTGACATCGAGAAACTTTGCACATTCTTAACCTTAAAGGCACATTCTTGGAATGACATCCGATAACTTTGCTCTTGGCTCCTCAGACAGGATGAAAAGAGTTTCCAGTGTGCGTCAATTCATTGTTTAAGTGTTTTGACTAATGGCCTCAGGTTAAAAAAAATAATCCCAAACCCTGCATCACATTCATTCTGGAGCAGACTGCATGCAGCTGCACTAGCAGCAAGCCAGAGGGCAGGGTAAAGGACCCTTTTTGCACCCACTGCTACCCAAGCAAAGATTGTCACAGTCCCTGAGCCCTCAGGATACCAGGGTCTGTTCTTCCAAGCACCAGCCCAGAGTCTCAAAGAAGCAGAGAGCCCAGCAGCTCACAGAGTAGCTGGCAGTGCAGGCTGGCAGAAAGACAAATGCTGCAGACCCAGAGGGGCTGTAGCTGTGGCTACATCCCTTCTGTGCACTAGGGACATGGGAGAGGAAACCTCCCTCCTTGAGCATTTCCTCCTGAAATGCTCTTCTACACAGACATTTCCATAAATCAATGTCAGGATCACGGATAATTCCCCACTATTAAATGTGAGCCTTGCATAAGAACAATGGTAAGAAGGACTTGGGATATTGGTAGATGAAAAATTGGACATGAGCCGGCAGTGTGCACTTGCAGCCCAGAAAGCCAAGTGTATCTTGGGCTGCATCCAAAGCAGCATGGCCAGCAGGGCCAGGGAGGATTCTGCCCTTCTGCTCTGCTCTGGTGAGACCCCACTGGAGGGGATGCATCCAGCTCTGGGGTCCCCTGCTACAGTGGATCCAGAGTAGGGCCATGAAAATGGTCAAAGGAACAGAACACTCTCCTATGAAGAAAGTTTGAGAGAGTTGGAACTTTTCAGCCTGAGGAAGGATCTGGGGGCATGTCCTTGCTGCCTTTCAATATAAAAGGGGGCTTATAAGAAAGGCAGAGAAAGCCTTTTTACCAGGGTCTATAGTGATAGGACAAGAGATAATGATTTTAAACTTAGAGAGAGTAAATTCAGATTGGCTATTAGGAAGAAATTATCTGCTTCCCCATCCTTAGAACTGTTTAAAGCAAGGTTGGATGGGGCTCTGAGCAACCTGGTCTTAGGGGAAGGTATCCCTGCCCATGGCAGGGGGTTTGGAACTAGGTGGTCTTTAAGGTCCCTACCAACCCAAAACATTTTGTGGTACTATGGTTCAATAAATCCCATGTATAATGGCACTGGCAAGGCTAAGTTGTCTGAACCTCTGAATAAGACTCATATGCCCTTAAGCTGACAGAGATATGGACTGTTTGCCCACACAAGGTTCAGAAGCATCATAACCTCTGAATTGTGCTTGCTAACACAGGGCAGAGATTGTGGTGCTGGGCTCGGCCCCCGCCAGTCTTACACACACTTTCTTGGGGTTTTTGTATGTTGCTTCAGCACTGAAGAGGAAGGGGTGAGGATCACCACCACAGAGCCTAGTGCAGCCAGAATTGTTTTAACCTGCCCTGTCTGCTAAGTCCTTCTCCCTGGATGCATTCCCTTCCTCCAGCCCTTCCACACTGCAGAGCTAACCTGGGAAGTGCACTCCCTTAGAGAACATCTTGGGGGGACACTGATGAGGAAGGCAGGGAGGGAAGCTCTTTGGGAAGGAGTTGCGTGGGCAGAGCAGGACGCAGCAGCAGGGAGGAAGGAAGGAGACTAGGCAGCACAGAGGACCAAAGCAAAGCCCTCCCATCACCTTTAGTATCTCGCTGCATCTCCAGGCAGGGGACAAGCACAGAGGAAAGCAGCTGAAGGCAAAAGGCAGCCAAGAGTTATGAATTTGTGGATGTCTTTGTTGGCAAAGCTATAAGTGCTGCATTTTGAGCTGGATGGGACCATTTAAAGGCCTGTGATTTTGTTCCTAGGAGTAGCATATCATAATAGCCATGTGGTTCACTAAAAGGTGTTCTATATTTGCCTGAGCTCACTGGAGGAAGGCAGACCACTGGTCGCTTGATTAAAGAAGTAGGTATTATTTTAATTACTATTTTCCTGCCATAGCCATTTAGCCATCCAGTAGCACTGAAGAAAATAAAAGGACCTTGTGTTGTAAATAACCTTCTCTAATACTGAAGGACAATATGTGTTGAGGAAATTTTACCATTTTTCAAATAGCTTGGCATATTAGTACCATATTTGTTGTTAGGGATCTCATGAGATTTTCAGACCTGCTCCTGCAAGATATCTGGCTCCAACAGTCCTCTGGGTCCAAATACCTTACAAATTTAAATGTTTCAATGAATATCTAACTGTTGCCAGATGTGACATATATCTTAATGTCTTCCTTCTCACTAAGGCCATTTAGTCTTTCATTATCCCAAAGGTAACTAGCTGCTCCAGGGTACACTGAGGATGAACCAGGGGCTTGTTTCTAGAAGCAGAGTAGATATCTTTGAATATCCTGGCAGATGAGATAATAGAAGTAGAATTAAGTAAACGTGAGGCCTTGCTCCATGAGAAGGGAGACCTCAAGTACCTCAGTATTGACAGAAAGAAGCTCTTTAATTTCAGAGCTAAATGGTAACACTGTCATATCTAGGACATCCCCTTCCTACCACTTTGAGACTGGCACTGGAGATGTGGGACTTGATCCTCATACTTAGACCTGAAAAATTGATTGTTATCAAGTGAATGTATAAAATATAGGCATTTAATCCAAGCTGGCTGCAACTAGTTCTTTTTATGGTTAGGTTAAACTCTTTCGCATTGTTGGTGGTGAAATGATTCACCACTGTGAAATTTTGTAGGTGGTGGCTGTTTGGACAGGATGCATTTTAGGCGTTAGAAAGAGGGCAGGAAGAGCTGTTCTCTGCACAGGCCATCTGCAGGTCACAGAAGGTGACATTTTTAGTAAAGGACAAAAATGAAAGACCAGATTCTTCTACTTCCTTGCTCCATCAGTCGTAATGCTGCATCCATGTATCTGGCCTTCCTTGCCCAAGTGATTGAGCAAAATCCTCTTTGAATACGCTGAATTTGAAATGTAGGTTTTAACACTGTAGATGCCAGATGTTTTCTTCTCTGATTCTTACTCTAATGGAACTGGGAATTCTTCATGTTGGGCATGTGCTTAATGGTATAAGTTGTGAAGATTTTTGCTCTGACAAAAATCTCCCACTTACTCAAGCAAACTAAGTCAAAAACTGAGAAAAGGGCTTCTGTCATCTGGTGGTCATGGGGCTGGCAGGAGCTGGAGGGTGTTGCAGTCTTAAGAAACAAGATTTCAGTGCAGTGTGTTTCCTTTCCAGGGGTGGAATGGTTCAGACCAGCGAGCAGTATGAATTTGTGCACCATGCACTGAGTCTGTATGAAAGCAGACTTTCTGCAGAAGCTGTCCAGTGAAGCCAAGGAGGGTAGAACCAAATGTCAGTCTCTTGAGGTAATTTGCTTCATTACCTACCAGCAGCTTCTTCAAGGAGTTTACTGCAGTGGGAGAGACGGCTTTGAGGCCAACTTCTGAAAGGATTGTGGACGGTTTGGCAAAAGTACAGAGATTGCTGGACCCTTACTATATATGAATGTATTGTGAGCTTCCCAAAAATGATTTATGAAGAAGGTACTGTACTGAAACTACACATGGATTTTGTGTATGTATCTAAAGGTGGGTTTAATTCTGTAATGCTGATATCTGCCATATGGAATGTATCTATGTGTTACTGCTGCAGTCAGGTGGACATTGGGACTTCTACAGAAGAAATGTTTAACAAGTGTATAAAAGCTTTGACGTTTGCAAACTGTCTTGTGAATGGACTGTCAACTGTACTGTAAAGTGCTATTACTGATTATGTGGTGAGCTTGTTTCTTGGCCACATAATTTTCTTGCTGCTAAAATTGCAAGTGTTCAACTATGGATTAAAAAAAAGGAGATAATAAAAAAATTAAAATCTTGTTTTTGAAAATAATCAAAAGCAGTAAATATTTTATATGGAAATATATGTTCTTCATACTATTAACTATTAAATGTGTATTTACTGTAGGTCTTACAGAGCAGTTGCAGAGCACAATGTCTGTTATTCAGTGTGTATGTATTTACCCTATACTGTTGATTGTCTTAAAACATGCTTCTGCTACAGACCTGAATCCAGTGTATTTGTAAATTGTGTAAGTCATTCTACTTTTAAAAGAAACTTTGTAGCATATATTAAATGGTAAGGATTTTAAATATTTGTCTGTCTTTTATTAATACAGAAATTTTTGCATATGTTATTTATCTGCTCTATTTCTTTCAGTAAGAGATAGATGCCTTTAGTGATATGGACTTTTCCATGACAGGTTATACAAGAAAGAAAATGCTGCTATGACTCTTTCCTTTATTGTTCTGTAAATGTTTGTTTTAAAGAGATATGCGAAGTTGGCATTATGGCTTACAGCACTGGGAGGTCTGTTTACAGGGTATAATGAGTTTTTAATGCAGTGATGTTGACTTTGCTTCATACTGCCAATAAATTACCCTTAATATAAAATATTAACTGAAGTCTCTGTTCTTGCCTAAAGTAGTTCATGCACACACACTCTCGCAGCCCCATAAACAGGCTCAGCCCAGCACAATTTGGTCAGTCTCCACCATGGCTTCAGACCACTTGGGAACCAATCCAGAGGACACAGGCAATCCCCAGCTGACATGGAGCAAGGTGCACCACCTGATGGGAAGGCAAACCCAGCATCCCTTGATTCTTCAGGGGGAGTTTCTGTAAGACCTGGTACAGATGCCAGAGCTTTGCCTCCTCCTCTTCCCCTTCCTCCCCACCCTCCACTTAACTTTTAGAACTTGTGGAGTTAGAAATATATTGAGATTTTGCTTGATTGTGTATAGTTACAAAAAATGTAGGTTTTTCCCTGCATAATATAGAATACACTTAGTCAGCACCATCTGGATGACCTGTAGATTTTGTAATATTTCACAGGCAACAAGTTGCACAAAAGTATGATACCCTTTCTTTTAGTCTAAAGAGATTCAATAAAATCTCTTTTAATTTCCCAGGTGTTTGAAAACATCTCTTTTGCTTGTATTTTTCCAAAATAAACCAACTAGTAAACTGAAGAATCATATAAAAGGACAAAGTGCTGTAAAACCCCCCAAAACAATTGAATAGAAGGAAGTGCTCGTCACTGACTCTTTCCCCCATGAAGGCACATTTCCTTCCTAGCCTTCGCTTCACTTATCTGAGGTGGGTTTTTTTAAGAGAAGCATGGGGAGTTGCTAGAGGGAAAATGGATTCTTTATTTCACGTCCTGGTTTCTACCTGTCTTGCCTTGACATTCTCAGGTAAGTGTCTCTCCCCACTTCCCCTCTGCTGAATTCTCTTTCTGCCACTGAGCAGAGCCCTCGGGCACAGCCGGTGACTTAGGAAAACCGAGTCACCTCTTCTCTGGGCTTCATACCAGAGGAATGAGGGGCAGGGCCAACATAGCCCGTTCTGTTTAGATTCCTTTCCAAAGGAAAATAAACCTCTTCTTCTATGCTGGAGATACTTCTTCTTTTTTTAAGAACATCTCCTGATAGACAATCCAGGACCTGAAATTTTGGGACAAATGCTTCAGAGGGGAGATTCCTATATTTTATTCATATATTATGAAACCTCAGAGACAAGAACTTTCTGTAATGCTTAGTATGAAAAGGTCTGTAAAAAACAGAGGGATAACAACATCAATTGAGGGCAATAAATACACATTTTGTTTAGCACTTTGTAACTAATGGGGCTGGAAATGTTGGAGTAACTGAGATTAAAAACAAAGAACAACCTAAACATGATATGGCAGGGAGGCTGCATTTGAAATAACCAGTTCTGTGTTCTGTAACAAGTATGCATTTTGCATTGGTAACTTCTGAGGTTTTGATTAAGGCACTGTAATTTTCTTAATTTGAGTAGCTGGTGTTGATCTTTAAGTGTGGTGACACAGAGAGCTAATCTTATGTGAATTGGAAAGGTCACAAATCTAACAGCTAGAGACATTGGAATAAATCCAGTAAAACAGAGGTACTTCCTATCAGTAAAGAACCTCCATTCCTGTAACACAGGCACTGAGAGACACATTGATTTGTGAATATCCTCCTATATGTTTCCCTCAGAAACATTATGAATTTTACTGAAACAACTTTTAGGCAGTAAATTATATTTTTAAAAGTCTGTGATGTGAAACTGAAACAGAGACTGAGAACTCATGTAGATCTCTGTATGCTTTCTAGCAGGGGAAATGAGGAGCTGGTGTTTGAAGTTAATAGCTCTTGGATTTCTTTTATATCCAGTTTAAT
>VZTT01038724.1:3840-37609 GCA_013400855.1 Buphagus erythrorhynchus | reverse complement strand
TTTTGTGGTGGATTTACTTACAGCCGTGTGCCAAGCACTGAAGAACCATAATGGGACCTACAAGATATAAAACATGTTGTACAAGGAATTCAAATTACAACTAGAACATCTTTCTATCTCTCTTTTGTTTCCAGCCTGAAATAGACAAAATACCACATGCCAGGTATGAATGGAAGTCTTATGTGCCATCTGACATTCATGCTGTTCCTTCCTCCTTTTCTACCCTTGGTTCTTGTCCAGGGTCATTTCTTTCACGTGAGCTTCTCTCTTCCCCTTATCCCCTTTGCAGTTTAGCTGCTTCATAATCAGAACTTCTGCTAATTAAGTGCACATCCCACTGCTGACACTTCAGCGCCTGAGATGGAGCACAGAAGAGACCAGAGCAGTGCACACTCCAAGCATGCTCTAAACCACTGGAGCAGCAATAGCAACTGCAGAACATGGGAAGGGAAGACATGCATCTTCTTGGGACTCTTGGGGAGGTGGAAAAACACCAAAGAAAGGTGGCAGAAGCACAGAAAAGGCAGCAACTCTTACCTATTTTTGAAATCATGTCATTTAAATAACTTTAAGCTTTCCACACCTTTAGTGTTTGTAGATACTGCAATAATCCATCCATAAGTTCACTAGCGGTTGTAATTATTTTGTGTATGTAACTTTTACAAATTTCTTCAGGATAAGTTACAACAGTGATAAACAATATTTTCATTCCACCTTTAAGTTGACCCAACATATTTTTCCTAAAATACACTCACTGACATTAATTTTAATCTCTCCAAGTTATTTTATAGGGTTTTGTAAGTATGAGAGTTTGTTAACATCTATGTGAACCTATGAAATATCAAAAATTACTTGAATCTTCTTTCTTTGGTCAAAGAAATACATGGCTGACCACTTTTGCTGACCTCCACCTGGACAAAGATAGGTATCAATGTCAGATCCTTGGACATAATTACAAGACCTTGTACACAATCCAATAGCATACTGATAGAAGCTCAAAGATAAATGTGGGTCTAGATTTTCTAAAAAGAAAGGGAAAAATCTGCAGTGTAGCCTAAGTCTTTGGGTTTTGTAAATTTTCAAATTTTCAATGAGCCACAGCACAAAGAATATAGAACAAAACCAGCTCAGCTACTTTCATAGGGAAAAAAATGGAACAATAGGCACAGCTTCCCAGAGCAATCAGGCAAGTCCTGCTTTATGATTTCATCTTCTGCTAGTGCTAGCAAAGACACCAATTCCAAACAACTATACTGGTATTTTTCATTATTACATTCTCTCCCTTTGTTTTGTGTGGACCTTCATGTAGAAGCTGGAGTGGGTTTGAACTTCTAGGTGTCTGAATGTAGGTATCTGAAGGAAGGGATTATTTCACTTTTCTCAACAAGGTGCTTTTTGTCATTTGAGGTGTTCCACGATATTCCACCTGATCTCTGGCTGCCAGCCCAGAAAGACATAAGTCTCCCATGAGTGTTATGAGAGCCCTGGGCAGATGCCTCAGATGCCCTAGGGCAATTCAGATTCCACTAGGTTTAGGCAACTCAGCCAAGACCTAGGTGTCTACGTAATTCCTGAGCACTTGAGCTCTCTTCAGTAAAGGTGTAATCCATGGAGTTAATGAAGTCTAGATGCCCTTCCAGTGATCAAAATCTCACTTCAGGGTGAGCTGGAACTACCCATAGTGTCAGAAATAGGCCTGGTACAGCAATGGTGTTATTATCATGGTTACATGGATGTTCTGCTATCACTGATGCTGAAAGAACCTTTCAGTGGCTACTTCAGCATTTCAAAAACAAGCAAGTAAAAGAGCAGCTCAGGATTAGACTGGAGTTTGGAGACATTTAACGTCTCTGACATAAGATACAAACAAGTTACTAACTTCTACAGCATTCAAATAAAGAAGGTAAAAAGCAGCACAGATTTTGCAGGTTTTAAAAGTCACATTGAATGGGAAAGAAAGGACATTTAGTGGATTTTGTTCTTCTGCCATACTCCTACATACAACAGAAATCTGAATTTTGGTTTTTTTTAATTTACAGGTAGTTAGACAGCTAAAAAGATAATTCATTTTGTCCTGCACATAAAGAGATCTTAAAACAACCCCTTCCTGTTTCAAGTCTTGCAGTGAGTTGGATGCAGTCTTATAGAGTATTTTGTATCTTATACACTAAATATCTGATTCAATTATGTTTCACTAGCAGTTCAGCCTTAGTTTTCTGAAACTGTGCTCTGATAGAGTAGGCAGATCAGTACAATGTGAGCTGTTTCAGAAAGCTGCTCTGTGCCAGCTCAGCTAAGGCTGAAAGCACCACTGTAGGGTTCTTGGTTCTTGACAACTAACCATCACTTCTGCTATTCATACATGCAAACGTATGGAAGTCCCTTCCTTGTAAGCAGCCTGCTTACACACAGCAGCTGTGTGGATGGATGTGGTTTGCAGTACACCCCATGGATGAAATAGGCACTTAGTCATCATCATTAGAACATCATAATTTCTCCTAGCTGTGCTACTGATTATTAAAATATTATGTTCACACACTGTATATCATGCAGCCACTAGTGATCAACATCACTGTCAGTGCTGCTGTTCTGTTCCCAAGAAGAGTTATAGAACTGATTTCCAAAGAGGCTCCTGGAATAATGCTAAACATATCTGAAAAATACCTCTGTTGAGATTTCTGTGTACTTCACTAATGTCCAGAGAGTAGGTAAGTTTTGTCTGGTTAAAAAATTTGGAACTCAGGTTGTGTAGAAATCTGCTACATGGGCCTTATAATACACAGTTTTCTTTTTCAAGTGTCTGCTACTGAAGAAGGGCTATGAGGGTCCTTATGCTAGGATCACAGTAGTGGTTTTACTTAGAATATAAACATGGATTCTGAGTTTCTGCAAGTGGGTAACAGATATGAACCCCATTATAATCAATCCACTGTAGGATGTATGGAAAGTACTGGTACATATATCTGAAGTTCCAGTATGGCATAGTGCTATACACAATTCACTTCTATCCATAGGTTACTGGTAACAGACTATAACCAGTATTTTCTGGTAAAGATCCTTTAGCTGGAAACCCAGAATAGCCCAAAGCTTAACAAGAAAGGTTGAGTCATGAAGTGACCAAATTCTTGTTCATGGAACCTCTGTGGGATGGTGGAACTTTTCTGAGGACCAAGCATTTTGCTTCCAGGACAGTCAAGCTCTCCCCTCAGCTCCTGCACCAAGAATGCCAGTTATTCCCTGGCTGCTGAGTCCCATAAACATCACTGACAGCACCAGCTTCCTTTTCATGGAGGACCAGCTGCAAACGTCTTCCTGCTGGAATCACTGCTATTTGTCTGTAAATTAAGATTTTTTTTTTTAGTGTGTTTTCATGTTGGGTGTGTAAATATATATTTAGGAACCCAACAGTGTGTCCTTTTTTCCTAAGCAATTGCTGACTGCAGATATACCCTTTTTGTGTTATCAGTAAGTTCTACTTCTGGCTGAACTCAGAGATAGCTGATAGGCATAGAGCTCTTTCCAAGTTCTCAAGGCTAGGATTTCTAGTTGCCTACCATAGACTTTCAGAGACCCACAGTCAATAGGAGATCTCCAGGAACAATGACTGACATGAAATCTAGACTGTCTGGACTTGTGTCAGCTAATGGGTTTATTGCAGCAGCTGATGACAGCTTGAGCACAAGATTCCTGTCCTTCTGGTGGGAACCATGAAGTTTTGTGACGTGGGACCACAGCAGACTCTGCACCTCAGGCTCTCTAAAGGGGGTTCTGCAAAGGCAGTAGCATGAAAATGATCATGCAGAGTTGGATGAGACCTGAGGTTTCCATTAAACCCTTTGCACAAGTGTAAGAAAGAATTAGATCTGTAGTGTTTTCACTGCCTTGATTTGGAAAAATATTTGATCAACATTTTTTGTAATTTAATGGACACTTGGATTTTTTTTTATTTCCAGAGAAGCATGGTTAGATAAAAGGAAGGAAAACATCTACTCTTTCCAAACCTTTCCAGTAAACCACTACTTTTCAAAAAGTTCCAGAACCACGTACCAGGTGAACACACTGTGCTGTCAAGCACAGCAAACACTTGCATGGAAATGTCTCCTACTAGGATTTAAAATCTCACTTTTCTGAGCAAATCAGAGTGCTGCAAATTTCTTTACATAAACATGTTAACATATGTATTTACACATATACAAAAAAACTGATAGTGTTCATTTTATGGAAGCTCACCCACTCCTCTTTTGGGTAAGAGGTAATCACAGATTGCCCAGCTAAGACATCATAGCTGCACACCAAGTAATTGCATTTGAAAGCTTCTGCTGCAATTTAACCCAGTCACTACTTTGTTTTTAAAGGATTTCTGAGCTAAAATTGTTATAGATGGCAACCAGCCCAGTGGCTCAGCAACAAAACAAGGTTCTGTAGTGCTGGAGACCCCAGTTCAAGGACAGAAAAAGTGTCTTGGGCATCGAGCCAATACACACTAGCTGTGTTACAGCTATGGCAGGGCAGCTTTTTGTGAGAAGGGGCCAGTGAGTAATTCCAATAGTTTAGCTGAAATGTGATGCTACCAGATGTAGAGGCCACCATAGCTTGAACTCTGCCCTCACTGCCACAAAGAAAGGATATTAAATACATACCAATGGGGAGGAAGAGCCTGGAAAATGTGGAGGAAAAATGTGTAGTAAAATCTTTCCTGAGCTCTAATTGCAACTTTGGCTTTCTCTGAAGGATACGTGACTAAAAAAGCGAATCCACTGTCATATTTACAGATACTTCAGTTAAGTTATAGATAATTAGCTGAGTCTTGGGAAGGCAGCAGTCAGAGACTAGCATGGGGTATGCATAGGATTGATTTTAGAAAGCAAGAGGAATGTCCATGTGAGCACAAGGAACTTACTTTGAACATGTATGTTGATAAAAACAATGTATTGAAAAAATCATCTTGAAAAATTCTACTGAACAAAGCCATGTTTTAAACTTTCACCAACAAAAGCAGATGAGAATCTGGCCTGTGTGCTTAGAAAGGAGAGAGAGGGATAACAATATAAAGCNATGAAAAATATTGCGCCTTTAATGACAACGTACAACTTTCTCTTCCCTCCAGAATCGCTGATGGACTACACTTAAAATGAATGGTATGAGTGTTCAGGGACATTAATTTTTTTTCTGGTTGTGTTTTGCAGGCTTTGGTATTGATGCAAAAACACATTTGCACTGAAAACAAAACACCTGTAGAACTGACAGGTGCACTAAAACTACTTGGAAGTTGTATCAGCCACATTTATTGAATCTAATGAATTGTTTATAAAAATGTAGAGCTGATTTTAATAATTTTCCTTTGTTTGTCTTAGATCTCCAAGATGCAGACACTTCTGTGTGGAGTACTAGAACTACATCCGCCTCTTCAAATGCTGTTACTTCTAGGCCTGAAAATGTTTTGAAGGGTAGCACAGAGATGTTCATCAGAAATGTGACTGAACACTTCAGTAAAAATCGCGTTGAAAACCTCTACTTTGACTTGAAATCTGCAGTAACAGAGGAAGCCTGGATTCCAACAACCACTCTTCAGTACTCTAGTACTACAGAAGAGGTAAGACAGAAGAATTACTGATTTTTATTAAGCCTGCTCCACTCTGTGGAGCCTGATAGCTATTACAAGTGGATGTTTTGTGGGCTTAAAAAAACAACAAACCAAAACCTGAAAAAAACTAGCTACAGGACTAAGCTTTGTTCTTTTTTTGGTGGGATGCTTTGTTTTGATATTCCTGCTGACAGTGTCCTTTTCTAGAAGCATAACTACAGAAAAATTCTGCCTCTTATTTACAGCCCAATCCTGGTGCACATGTTGCATTGGGAAAAGTTCAAGGGAAGTGATCAGGATATGTGAGAAGCAATGGAAAGCTCCTGGAAGTGGCAGGACCCACAGGAGCCTGGGTATCTGGTCTCAGTGACTCAGTCTCTGGTATTGTTTGTTGCTTATGTGAGGGTCTAGCTCTAATTACATGCTAAGAATTACAGCATGCAATGACCTTATTTACAGATAATTATATACATTGTTTACAGATCAAAGCAAGAGAAATCCAAATGCTTTAACTGGCCTCAAAAGGAACCCTGCCCTTGGCCATGGTCAGCTAATCTACTGGTGATAGGCAGAGTG
This sequence comes from Buphagus erythrorhynchus, assembly GCA_013400855.1. NCBI lineage: Eukaryota > Metazoa > Chordata > Aves > Passeriformes > Sturnidae > Buphagus > Buphagus erythrorhynchus. The sequence continues at coordinate 31,449 of VZTT01038724.1, read as the reverse complement.
GAAACACACAGACACTTCTTGGTCTCTGCTCTGTCCGACCACAAACTGCCCTGGCAGAGGAGGTGAATGGGGCTGCCAGCCCCAGCTGTAGAAGGACTTGCTCCAAATCAATTTCCAGTCTTCCTTTTCTGCAAAACTCAGTTCAGTAATCTGAGAGCAAATCTGGAATCACCACTGGCAAAATGTGTACAGGCAGTTAGAATTAAAGCATGAAGGACATTATTCGTCACTGTGTTACTATGATCACATAGTGGTTTAGAACTGAAAACCTCTAAATTCCCTGTGGCTTATCTTCCAGGAGACCACACTACACTCAGTGCATTGGGGCAGGCAAACATGTTTCAGTTACTACTGTGTGTTGAAGCGGATAAGACTAAGAAATGTGTTTTATGTTTGGGAGGGCTGTGGACAGAGTGTCAGGGTCCATAAAATTGATGGTTTATGGACCCCAACATCACTGTTCTGATGCTGATGAGGAGAAGGGACTGAGCCAAGAACGGATCCACTGCACCCCATTCCACAACTGATGCAGTTCTTTTTAAATATGATCTCTCTGGCTCGCTGCATGCAGGCTGAGCTTATTTCCCCATGCCCTCTGTTCATTTGCATACATACTGCACAGAGTCCTTGTTCATTCCAAATGGAAATGTCCTATAAAATCAGGTATTACCCAAACTGCCTCCAGCACTACTACTACATAATCTTGTCAAAGCAAAAGAAATGGCACCATTTTAACAGAAACTACTGCCTCTTGTGTGTCTACCCCACATCATTTGCACTCAGCAAGCTGCTTAGGTCAAAACTTTCAAACCAGAATTCTGGTTCATATCTGGACAGATAAGCTGTCTAAGCATATCTATGAAAAAAAAATCAATAATAGCTTTCTCTTGTAGCCTCCAACTGGCTCTGACATTTGAATCTAGATATACCAATTTAGACAGACAAACTTAAAATCTTTGGCCTCCATCTCTTAGAATGGAGTTTAAAACTTTTTTTGTCAAACTTCAGGGGTGTTTAAAGGATTAACTGGATTTAACACATTACTTTGAAAACACATAGACTAAGTGCTGAGTATTGTTTTGAGGAAGACAATACCTTCTATGAACTGTGTTTGCCTAGGCTTGGGCCTCTTGTTTGCAGAAGTAAAGCCATGTTGTTATTTGGCTGTGCACATACCCATTTTGGGGGGGGACAATAGTGATATTTCAATTGAACAAAATGTTTAGTTTAGAGCTGCCTTGAATTTCAAGTAAAACTGCAGCTTGCACTTTGAATCCATGACAAAAGCTATGCAAAGCCCATTTCCTCTTGATTAGAGAGACAGAGAGGTTGGTGTTAAAAAAAAAAAAGTCAGGAAACCTTGGGAAAGTGTCTGAAAGGGACTTTGGAGCCTGCTATTAGAGACACGTCCGGCAACTCCCAAAACTCACTTCCAGTTCTTTTTTCAGTTTAATTAGTTTCTTGGCTTGCCACACAGGTCAGTAAGTGTTAAAGGCTGTGTGACTGCTGATTTACTAAAAGCCCATTTATTCAATACCACTCTGGAAATAATTACTTATATTACGTTGGCTATTCTATAAAATATATTGCTACCAGTGAATGATGGACCCCTCATGTTTTATTCCAGTGCTGGCATAGACTTCTGTGTCAAACCTTACCGGTGTAGCAACTTTTGCTGGATAACATACAGAAGGAAGTCTCAAACCCTGTAATAAGCCAGTACTTTCCTACTAATACAAAAAAATAAAAATTTTATGATAGCAAGAATAAGAGTAATAAAGCAAGAACTTCTGAATTATGAGCACTTCTGAGAAGCAGTAATATCATTTTCCTCCACGAACTATCTTATGCTAGCTAGAAGAGACAAACAGGTATTTATTTCCAAAAGTCTTTAAGTTTTACTTGCAGTACATTCCACTTTTTTTCCCTGAATTTTATGTTTCCAGTGTTGTTTATGCTTCTTTTTCCTTTTACTTGTTGCATCTACTTAAACAACTTACATCTAAATATCCAAATTATATCTTCCCTGCAAGTTCATGTCATGGATGTTTTAAAAAATCCTTAGAATCATGTGAGCTCCTTTTCAATAAAAGACAGGTAACCCTGAATGTTTTAATTTTCAGAGATGGTTTTGAAGTAATCCAAACATCCCAATAAGCCTTCAGATTTGCACTTCTTCAGTGCTGGAAAAGTGTTGGTGTGGTTTATGCTATTAAGCCCAAAAAGCACGATCACCTAAAGAAGAAATCATTCTGTAAAAGTCTCACCTTAAATCATTACAAGGCATCCATGTCATTTTAGTCCCACTTTAGGTCTAGGAAACACACCTTGTGTTTCCCATCAGCAATATGATTGTCCCTGTGTTTCCCATCAACATTATGATTGTCCCTGTGCTAGCTCTGTGGGTTTTGGTTCCTCCTTCTGTCTGAAGTATGTAAAACATCTCTTCCAAGGGAGATCTTCTGTGATGGGCTTGAGAATGGCATAATAGCCAACACAGATTTATATTGTCACTTAAGGCAATGATCATAAAGTTATTAACTATCTTCAGCTTTGCAAAGTACAGCACAACACTTTCAGTACCATGTCCTTAGGACCAGGCACGGAGCTTCACTGGGACAGATTAAGTTTTCTCTAGGTGCAGGTAACACCCTTGAGTGCTCAGACGTTTGATTTCAGAACAGAAGAAGGAGAGCTAAGGTTTTTCAGATATTTGTATCTTGTTTGACAGGCTGGTGCCAGAAAAATCCTAGAGCAGCAGCTCCCCTAAAAGGCAGACTAATGTTTGTAAATCTAGAACCTTTTTCTTCCTCAAAGAGGGCAAAAACAATACAGAGATGGTGTTGAAGTTGTTTGAAGTACTGTTTTTGAAAGTTAAAATCCCACATGCATAATGCAGTACAGAAAGATGCAGAAAAATGCCATTCTCGTTGAAGAAAGTAAAATGTCCATTTCCTTCTCTTTTGTGCATCTTGAAATTCACTCCATGACTGCTATTGTGTATTTGAATATCTGAAGGTGCAAAATGTTTCTGTCTACACTTCTTCTGTCCCCCCATATACACACTTACATAAAAGTTTTCAGGGCTGAAATTTAAACAAGAAGGAAAAGGGTATGCATGACAGAAATTGAAAGTTTTCATATTGGCAGTAGCCAACTCGGAGTTGCACGCAGCTTTACTGGTGCAGTCTGAAAACAGGGAGACTTTCTTGCTTTCCATGGTGTGTGTAATTTTAGCTTAGGAGTTTTTCAGGGGACGTGGGAAAGAATTGTTTAGAGGACACAAGTCGAAACAGAAAACAGGGATGACTTGGCTGCTTACAGACAGACTCTGCTGCTGCAGGCAAGAGCTCAGAGCTGGGCTCTGCTGGACTCTCCTGGATGCAAGGCCTCTGCTTGCAGTGCCACATCACCAGGGAGAGAATGGAGACCTTGGTGGTCCATGGTTAACCCTTAAAAACATCAGAGTTTGGGACGCAGGAGCTGGAGTGGTGCGTTACTGATAGCTGAGGCCAAGAGGAGGGTGGGCCAGGAGGTGGGATGGCTGTCAAGGGTGGCAGGTGTGAGGAGAGCAGGCTTGCGAGATGGTGGCCGTGGAATGAAGCAAGCGTGAGGCCAGACGTGCAAGAGGAGTGGCAGGCAGGAGGAGAAGGAGCTACAGGAGGCAATGCAGCCGTGAGGTAAGGCAGGCAAGAGGCAAGGTGGGAACGAGGCACGACCAGCATGAGACAAGGCAGCTGCGAGGGGGGGCAGAGGCAAGAAGGCGTTGTGAGGCGATGAGACAAGGCATGGCAGCGCCAAGTGAGGCGCAGCCAGCGGGAGACAAGAGTTACCTCCCAACAGCGGCACCGGGGAAACGCTTGGGAAGACAAGACACAGGGGAAAACCGACGTGAGGAGGAAGCAGAGAGGAAGGAAGGCAACTGGGGTGGGAGAGGAGCTGGGAGGAAGGTGGGATCCTTAAGGAGAGAGGGGCGGCACCCCGGGGCCGGTGGCCTGCCCGGTGGGCGGCAGGGCCCGACTCGCCGAGCTTCGCCCCCCGCAGCGAGACGCGAGGAAATCGCCTCTTGATTGCGGAAGTCGGCGGGAAGGGCTCCGGGAGAGTCAGCCCGGGTCAGAATGGCAGCGTGGGAAGCGGCGGCCGCCTCCCCCGCCTCCTCCGCTCCTCCTCAGCCGCGGGCGGGCAGCCCCCCCAGCCCGGGCCGGTGTCAGGGAGGCGGCTCGGCGGCCGGGGCAGCCCCGAGCGCATGCAGCAGGCGGGCGGCCCGGCACAGGGCTCGGAGCCCGGCGGGGAGCGGGGGCCCCCGGGGCCCGCCGCCGCCACTTCGCTTCTTCGGATCCCCCAACCCCGCCGTCCCTTCCCCTTTTCCCCTCCCCGCGAGGGTTTTTGGGGTTAAAAACTGTCGGCGATGCTGAGCTATGGAGCGGGATTCGCCCTGTGGACGGCGCTGGCCCTGACCAAGGTGAGCGGCCGGGAGGAGGGGGGCGGTGTAGGGTCGCCCCTCGCAGGTCGCGGGCGAGCCTGGGGACACAGGCAGGTTCGCTCCGCACCGGCACAGCACGGGGACGGGGCTGGGGCTGAGCCCGGGGGTGCTGGCAGGTCTCTCAGCGCTGTCGCCGCTCTCCGCAGGCCGCGCCGGGGCAGGCGGCGGGATGCAGCGCCAACCTGACGGAGCGGAGCGTCGCCGGGCAGAGCGTTCGGCTGCGCTGGGGCGCCGCGGGCCGCGCCTGCAACTTCAGCCTGAGCGGGCACTCCGAGGACGGGGAGGCGGCCGGCTGCCAGCCCGGCCCCGAGGGCAACGGCACCTACGGCTGCACCCTGCGGAACCTGGAGGCCGGGACCTGGTACCACCTGCGCATCGAGCCGCTGGCCGGCGGCGAGGCTCTCAACATCTCCCTGCAGACAGGTACGGGCGCGGGCACGGCAGGTGCGCGGGGAGGGACGCCGGGCTTTTCCTTTCCCTCCCCTTGCTTCGGCCGGCTCCAACAGGAGGAGGAGAGCGATGCAAGAGCGATGCTTGTAAGCGGACAGTGTTTGCTGAACGTAGCTGCTGCCCTGTGCTTGAGTTCTCTGTAGCCCACTACCAGAAGTAGCTACTGCCGACAGTTAACCCAGCAGGCTTGGAAGAAGAAGGTGCTGTGAGAATATTAAGTCAGAATTTTTATTTTTTTTTAGTATCCCATAACATTCTTTGTGCTCATGCAAATATATTGTTGTCATAGTTCCTGACAGTTTATTTACCGTGTTTAAAATACAATCTATTTCATAGCAGGTAAGCCTTCTTTAAGGATAACTTACTGTTTCAGCCCATTTCCATACTTTTATTCTGTCTAACCAGAGTCTAAAAGTCAGAAAGTAAGGCTGAATCTTCCTTCTTATATGTTTTCCTTGGATATCACCAATGAGGGGTTATGATATACAGTTGTGTGCAGAGCACTTACAGTGACACATCCATGACTGGTTATAGAAATGGTCCAGCAGCCTGACAGAGGGCTGCCAAGGAAAGCACCCTTTCTGCATTCATGTTTGTCGGGGCATGTGAACAATTCAGCTGTGAAGCAATGGACAGCACTGAATGACAACAGCTGCAGTGGCACACCTGGCCTCTTTCTACCTGTATTTGTGATTTTTTGAAGATGATAAAATATAATATTGTTCAACCTCTTAAAGGTTCAAGACCCAAAACAGAGATGTCTTAAATAAAGTCCATCATTAAATGCCTCTCTGTCTTGCTCCTAAGGTGTTAGTTTTAGAGAGGTGCTTCATATTAGTATTGAAGATTATAGCAGCCAAGTACTTCACCATTACCTGTTCAGAGGTGTCGCTTTCTGTTAGAGCCTTTTTCCTGCATTAACCATACAAATGCACTAAATACTCTCCATTAATCTGCTGTGGTAACTCAAGCTGAAAAAAAATCAATTGACAAGTCTGCTGGTGTCATAGCTATACACTAAGTACAAGTTATGTCAGTTGGTAAAAATGAGTAATAGTTTCTATGCAGACAGTGATTTAAATTTGTTGTGCATCATGCTGATTGCTTTTAATATTGATATTGATGACTTGTAATGTGAAAATTGAAAGAATAGATCAGCCATTATCGGAGAGACAGGTATGAATTACCATCATTTCTGTAAAGTTCTATTATTGAACACTTACATAGAAGTAGAGAGGATACCACTTTAGAGCACGTTTTGATTAATGCATAACCATTAACACAGAAGCTTGTACATGCCATTTATTACTTTTTTTATCACTAAATAGATTTTTCAAGGCTGTAAGATGAGTGTTTGGAAGGGCTGATCATTAGAGTCATGTTATGTAGCTGACATCAAAGTGAAAAGTCTGATTGAAGTTTAAGTTGAAATACTTAAAATTGGCATACCATAGTTGAAGTGAGATTTACATTTGGATTTTGGATAGCTGAGATCAGTCAAAAGCATGAAAAAAGAACAGAGGAGCCATGAATGTTTCCTGCAGACAGCTATTCAGATTGCTCTGTGGTTCCTTGCTTTCCTTGAGTTGAGTTGCTTGATGGTGTTCAAAATACACAGTTAGCCCCAAAATTAGTCTTTTGTTTTTTTCTAAAGAATTTTTCTTAACTATGCCTGTGAATAACCCATGTTGTATTGTCCATACTAAACTTTTCAATGCAGAACAAGGAAGGATTACTCCTCTTATGTTTCCACCAGGGGCAGCATTTTAAACCAGCTTCTTGGAAGCTGTTTTTCACCTGTTCCTTTGTGACTTGTAGTTTTAGTTCACTACCTACTGAACCTGAATGTCTATAGGCATGCATTCCTGGAAATTGTCTTTTGAATATGGAAGTATAAGCAGTCTTTCCAGCCATATTGTAAACAAAATTTCCACCAATTTCAATGGCAGTGGAACTGAGCTATCGTGGGCCATCTAAAACCATGATGTCTGACCTTGGTACTCAGTGAGAATCCCTTCCTGAGCTCTTTTTCTAAAGAAGATGGGCTAAATTGTCCATTGAAGGTGCTTTCTCTACTGGCTGTCAAAGGAGGTTGAGTTAGACCAAGAAGCTGAAGTATAGTTGGTTGAAGTGAAAGGAATCCCATTTCATATGTTTTATTTTTGCAAAACGATGTTTGAACATCTGTATCATCTTGACACCATAAATACACATGAGAAAGTGTGAGAAAATTGAAAGTTTGTTTATATACCTAGTTAAGAAACTAGCTTTTTGCTCATATTCAATCCTGTAAAAATTTTTGTGCACCAGTTCTGAGTTAAGTTTTCATCAAGTTTCTTTTACAAAGTACCTGAGTAGCTAAGCACATAAAATCCAAAACATTTGGTTAAGTTTTGAGTAAAATCTTTTCTGACTAGGGTTTTACGGTGAAAGAATAGAATAATGCATGCCACAGTTGCAGTGGTAATGTAAAAGCTTGGAGGACCAGATTGGCCTTTTGAGTATATAATGTCACATTAAAATCATAGTCTATGTTGTTTGCAAGTTTGATATTCCAATAGAATAATTGTGCAGCTCACCAAGATTCCATAAATTCTCAAGTAACACCAAATTCACCCTTGTGAATTTTTTTGTAGAGAAGCAGCTTATATTTCACTTGTGGATACATGAATCTAAAGTGTAATAATGTGTGAAATAGTGGAACAAGAATCTACACCAGTCCTCTAAAGTGACTGTCTTTAATCAAGAAGTTTTAATCTGCGGGTTGTCAATTTAAAACAGCAAGTATTTAAGCCTGTAGAGTAGAACTAAAATCATCCAAAATGATGGAAAATACAGTCACATATTCAATTCATAAGCCATGTATACATAGACATGGAAACACATACAGTGGGGACATTTGTGCTATTTTGGTAGAATAGGAAAGAAAGAAAAAGCTGATAACACCATTTATCAGCTCTGAGCTACAGACAAATTTTCCACTGCAAAACTGAAATTACAGATGTTAGTAGGCACAAGTCTGCATATTTGCTTCATATTAATATTTACAATTTGTTGGGGTTTTTCTAAGATACACATATATGTGTATATATATATATATACATGAAACAGCACATAAAACCATACAAGTAGTCAGCATGCTGCTGACATTGTAAAGCTGGGATATGCACCTTTCAGTCCTTTCATGTTATATTCTTTGTTTTTTCAGTAAAACTATTTCTGTGATTAAGAACTGATGTATGGCAAAAGATGGTAGGATTTTGCCTTTCCTGATTTCAAGTAAGATACATTTTAAATTCTCAAATCTCCAAATGTCTGTGCACCAGTATAACTATATTTCAGTGAATGACTAGGTCTAGTTAAAAAGAGTAGTATATGGATAGATCCTAAATTACAGTTATATTTATAAATTTCAATTCTGAATTGAAATTTAGATTTGAGATACTGGTCTAGAGAGCCATGAAAAACAATTTGGCAATTACTCCTCTTTCAACTGTGTCTTCTAAAATAGACTTATAAATGCCATTTTCAAAATCATCTACATAAATATTGCAGTGCTATATTATGTTACTGCCTAATCCAAGCCTTCTGTACTGAGACAACTAACAGGTAAATAAATTTTTGTTAGAAAATCCATTAAATATTTGAATGAAAAGAAGATATGATTTTATCTTTTAAGACACAGACTGTTAGAGTGTTTTTTCATTGTAATATGTAACTCTCTAAATGCCAGAAGCATACCCTGGCCATGTGTTCACTCCTGTAAATTTCAGATTATTTGGGACAAATTTGATTTATTAGCCATCTGTAGGAACAGCATATGACATGGCTCTAACTATAGGCTGTATAATCCTATCATCTGTAATCATGTAATGGTTATAATCATCATTTCAAAGTCAGAGTACAAGAAGAAAATAAATAACCATATTTTAAAGATTCTCTAAGTTGCATATCATCCCAAGGAAATGGATATTTGTGCTTAGTAAAGATAGTGAAATCAACCCTCTTTACTTATAATCTTCACGAAAGTCCTTATGAAGTAGGTTACTGTTGTATGAAGAGGGGAAAAAAATGGATAATATGGTAGGAAGATGACTGAGACTGGCAGGAATTCTCTGTTACTAAGTCCTGGGCTCATACCTCCCAGTTGTTGGTTTTTTTCTCCTGCATAAGGCAGGTGTGTTTCTGTGCTTACAGGCTGTATCTGGTAGTCATATCACTAGAGTTTGACATAGCCATATCTATAAATTGGATCTGCAGCAGCTGTGTACACAAAGCATATCCTCTTCCCCAAAAGTGAAAATGGAGTTGCAATATAATTCTATAATTCAAAGACCATTAAGTCTTCTGAAAGATGCCTTTGTAGACCAGGGGACATTAATTTGTATAGTGTCAAATGGTATAAAAATATCTTGATGAAAATATTTTATTTCTGTGATATATCAGTGTTGTATCATTGCCAACAGAGACTCGTATAACAATGTAAATGGTTTTTTAAGTGTTTGTTTCCATCCAGGGCTCTTTCAGCCCAGGCACTTCCCAGTCTCATTGTTCCTTTGTTCTAGCGGATGTACAAAGCACTGAGTGTTTTGTTTTCTGGACCAGATAGATTAGATAAAGTCTGAATTTCTGAACTTCACCTTCTAGGCACGCAACTTTCTTCTTTGCTCATGCACCTTAGAAGACAGATTACCCAGGACAGTATAAGTGCTTCTAAAAATGCAGATACCTTCTTTGTCAAATTCAGCAAATACAGATGACAATGGTGATTACTTTTGCAGGGCTAAAGAAAAGTCGACCTTATCCTAACTTAGTCAGAAAGAGGGTTAAACTTCTTACAGTTATCATGACTGTTCTCTCAATGTCAGTCAAATTAAAACTTTTTCAGCTGGCCCTGCAGCTGACCATATATAGTGCTGGAATTTATTTCTGACTTCCAAAGACTGACCTTTCAGATTAGAACAATTGCCTTCAAGGAACAAGATTATACCCCCACTATTCACTTTTGCCAACATAATAGTCTTTAGTGGCTTAGTATATATTATAGGTGGAGCTGGTAGTCAAGCCTATTGTTAAGATTTCCTGACACTTTTCATTAAAACCTCATGTTTCAGTTGCTGTAACTGGATGAAGTTTTAACTATTTGGCTTGAAGTTTGATGTGCTTGGTCTTTGAATTGACTTTTAATATTATTTTTTCTTTTTCAGATTTAAGCAGACTTAGTTTGGCCTTTAAGAAAGTGGTCAAGAAAGGATAGTTAATTTTATTGATTGATTTTGTAAATCAATTTGTTTAATTTTCATCTCTTTTTTTGAAGAGCACTAGCATCTCTGTGGTCCAAACGAACAATTTGGATTTAAGCAGTGACATGGGTACAAAGGGACACAGTATTTTTCAGAGTCACAGAAAGGTTGAGGTTGGCAGGGACTTCTGGAGGTCATCTGGTCCAAGTTCCCAGCTCAAGCAGGGCTACCTGGATCTGGTTGCCCAGGACCATGTCCAGTCAGTTTTTGAATGTTTCCAAAGAAGGAGATGCTTCCTTGACATTCCTAATGTATTTGATTGACAAAGTATACCACCAAAACAGGCACTACTCTGTTCTTAGCAGAGCTTTGTAGGAAGTGAATAAACCTTCCACACCACCCAGAATTTGAAGAAAAAGCAGCTTAAGGCTCCTAAGACCCTCCTATTTATGTATTTGTAGGCAGGGGGTAAATTCAACTTCATCCTTTCAGCCTTTACATTGCATTTTTAAATTATGTGATTGACACTTTTTCATCTCTTTTGTTCAGGGAACCAAGCAGCAATGACTGCATTGGAAAAAGTCTTGTTCTTCTGTGTTTGAGGTGCTGTTCATACAGAGACCACAGTTCTCAGCCTGGATGCACCTTACACTCCTGGTCTGATGCTAGGAAGGAGTAGCATAGAGTATACTCTTGTGGTAGGCAAATTTATTCCTAAATTGTTGGGAAACTTTAACGTCCCAACTTACGAAGGCTTGATTTCACTCCTTTGCACTGTTTCATGATACCTTCTTAACAAGCATTTGCTTAACCTTATTGGAAGACATAAACGTCAATACCTTAGTACATCAACATGTAATACATTTTGTGTGGTTTGCATGAGATCTTGTGAGTGATGAAATGCACTTGGAGAATAAAAGCAACCAGATTCTTTAGGTTTGGTCAGTTTGCCTTTCTATTAGAGTATATCTTATTTCACAGGTGATTTTATTGGAGACCTTCTTAATAAACAACATAATGAATGTTGAGAGAAGTAATCCCAATATTAGTTCCAAGCTATATCCAATGTACTGTTAGGGGGTTTTTTTAAGTTTATATGAATGGTACTACTACAGAGCAGAAGCATATTCTGTCAGAATCTATTTGAAGTCATTGAAGCTAACGAAAAGCAAAAGATCATTGCCCTTAAATTTGTATAAATGCTCATGCCCATAACTGATAAAGTGTTTAGAGTGAGTGCTAGGGAAGTGAAAGCTGTTGCTGCCATCTATAAAGCTACATTATACTGAGGCACTGAGTATAATTTGCTGGGTTTACATGTTCGCTGTTTCTTATTAAAGTTGTTACAGTTTTACTATCAACAAATTTCTAAGCTTGCAGTATACATCCACAGTGGAAATGTTTTGCTATGTGTATGTCTGTGTGAGTATGTACAAATATACAAAAGTAATATTTCTGAATTCTGCAAGACTCACTTGTAGACTGGCTTCAATGCACAGTGTTTATAAACAGAAAGAAAACTTTTTGAAAAGTATTGGCAGCATGATGATTATAAAGGGAGAATTTTGGAAGTTTTTTTGTGCTGCTGTGTAAAATTTCAGACAATCTCAAAGAAAGAAATGGTTTATGTTTTCTGGTTTTTTTTCCTAACTGCAGATCCCTTGCCACCATCTAATTTGAAAATTAATAAGGAAAAAACTACACTCACAAGCTTGCAGGTTCAATGGGATCCTTCCTCAGGAAAGGTGGACATGTACAAGCTAGTATTATTTGATCGTGATAAGAAAAAGATACAAGAAGTCTCCATACCAGGAAGAATTTCAAAAACAGAAAATACATTTTCCAGTCTCATTCCTGGGAATAAATACAACATTGTCCTCAGTGCCATTGCTGGAAATAAGACTACTCCAGAACTTCACATAAGTGGATCCACTGGTAGGACTTCTTTTCCTGTGGTTCATCTAAGTAAAAACACTTACAGTATTCTGCACTTCCACATTTTGAAATTAGCAAATGGGTGTAATTCTTCTATGTGACTATTTATTTATTTATTTGTTTATGTAAGTATCTATTAATTACAAGTAGAAATAAAATATGAATGACATAAAGAATTGTTTGCTAAGAATAATGTCATTTTTATTGTGTATTTGGAGTTGGGTTTTCAGTAACCCTAAGAAACTCAACATATTCTAAGAGTACATCTATTCAAAATTGCTGAAATCATGGAGATAACCACTGGGCCTTAAGCATGTGTTCTTTTTATACCAACAGTGCCATCTCCTGTGAAAAATATTCAAGTCAGTGTCAAGACAGACACTATCCATGTTTCATGGTCTTCTGGCTCTGGACATGTGGATCATTACAGGCTACTGTTACTGGATAATCATGAAACAGTTAATGAGATTCACCAGGAAGGTTCTCTGACCTCCTACACCTTTTCAGGACTTACAGCAGGCCACCTGTATAACCTCTCTATCATAACCCAGGCTGCAGGATTGGAGAGCAGCAGTTTTCAAACCGTCAGGACAGGTATGATTTCTGAATTCATCACAACAAAACAAGAAGCTAAGGCCTTAACCTAATAGTATTATAGGACATATTTCAAAAAAATAAGTGATTCATGTTCCAAGTTAGAGACACCATAAGCTTGTTTAATTGCCTAAGTTACCACTGCAACAAACTTAGAGGCTAAAATGAAAGTAGAAAAAGCGTGAAAGGGAAGTGGAGAAAAAATGTAAAGTAGGTTAAGAACTTTAAGTGGTGGTTTGGGTTATTTGGGGATTTTGTTTGCCTAGTTGGTCGGTTTGATATTGGTTTTTCTGGATTGTTGGGATTTTTTTTTTTTTTCCCACAAAGAAACATTGATTCACAGAATTAGAGTTTTAGAATTTTTTTTCAGGAACATTTTTCAGGCTAGAGTTCTGTGGTCATAGAGATAATGATAAGATGACATTCTACTAGAGTCCTATGGTTAAAACACATCTGCAAAAAAGGGTCATGCCTTCACTTTCCTTAATTTCTGGGAAGAGTAAGATGCAATTTCTTCTACAGAAATCTTATCATGTAAACATAATGTAATATTAAGTGAATATATTGTCATGTCTAGGATGCACAGATGAGTGCTGTTGTCTGGGCCTTTCTGGGGATTATACTAATTTAATTCTGTTGCTCCAGAAATTTTTATTTCTACTTGTTGTGGGGTGAAAAAATTTTAAATTTCACAGGTATTCTTAGAGCATAAAAGCATTCCATATAGCTTGCAGCATGGTTCTACATTTCAGTACCTACTGTGCCCCAGGCCTGAGAAATTAAGATATTGGAGGTGTCTATGTTTTTCTTTTAGTGGAGCATTTGAATAAAGGAGTCCTATTCAAATCCCTTTTACACTGGTGTAAATCAGGCATAGCTGCAGTAATGCTGTAAGGTTTACCAAAATGCATGCAGGCATCTCTTGTTCTTAGGAGCATGTGCATGATCTGGTTTATGGTCAAAATGATTCATGTGAGTGCAGATGCAGCTGAAACATTTTCTGTTCCATGAAAAAAGAGTGGGCACCATAAGACATACCATTCTCAGAAGTACAATGTCTTACACAGGGCAGGCTTCAGTTGCCCTGTGACCAGACTTTACCCTTTCACTGTTCAGGCAAAATCATTCATACTCCATCTCATATTACTATTCAAAATCAAAACTTAACTATGAGAATTTGGGAGGCAGCAGGTCTTATAAGTTTTGTGGTGGATGTATTTTATCCTCATTTCTTATTTTCTTTTTTTAGCCCCAGCTGAAGTTTTAGATTTGACGGTGACTAATGATGGCAGCTTAGATGCTTTAAAAGTTAAGTGGAGAAAACCTTCAGGAAACCTCAATTTCTATAATATCACTCTGTCTCATCTTGGATCAGTTAAAGAAGTCAAAACTGTGCAGCCACCAGTCACAGAGACGCAGTTTGACAAGCTAACTCCAGGACGTCTTTATCAGGTTACTGCCCGCACAGTCAGTGGTGAGCTGTTCACCGATCGGATAGCAACTGGCAGGACATGTAAGTCTTCTGCTTCAGTAAGAACATTGCAACTATTGCTATTTTTGCCTACAGTGGCCTTGTAGCAAATCATTTTAAGAGACAAAATGATTTGGATTCCAGGCAAATGAGATTAAGAGCACAATAGTGTTTCAGGAATACCCCCTGCTAACTCTCTGGCAACAGTTATTCTGACAGCCAAAAGCAGTTCCAGCATATCTTGAGAGCAGGCAACCCTCGTGAATTTTTATTGGACTTTATAGTTGAATGAGTCTGTTACAATACTGCTGCAAACTGCTGCACTTCTGACCAACTTTGTTATCTTGAATTCAGCTCAGCATGCTACATAAACTGAGTTACATTATGGGGAAGTGTGCATGTAGTCAAATTATTAACAGTTTTTAGAGTAGTTTTGCAAGGTCTAGTCTTATTCCTTCTTCCAGACACAAATCTACAAACCAGAAAAGATTACATCTCAGTTTTCTTTACTATAAACAGCATGGATTAACAAAGGCATGTGGCAGCTGGGATAGAGCTGAGTTACGAGTTTTTTATCTTCTTCCAGAAGTAATAATTTTCTTTCAGGTATCTTTTGTATGAGTTCTGAACATGCAAAATTCTCCCACAGCATTACTGGCCCTAGAGGTGTGTCATCTTTTCCATACCAGCCTATCCAGAGCAAAAGTTAGGTGGTAAAAAATGTCTAACCCAGTGAAGAATACATCATAAATTTCTAGTTGACCCAGAGCCAAAAGGTAGAAAACGTGTGTGTAAGAGAGCAGAGTACGTATTTTAGAAAATATTTATTGTCTACAACTAAACATCTCATGTGAAAGTCACATCCTTGACATACCTAGCTGATACCCCATTCTCAGTGCAGGCTGGAAGAGCCCTAGAAGTCTTTCATACCCAGGAAGTACAAAGCTGGACTGGTTTATACTTGTGTCTGTTTTTTTTGTTTATCCTACCATTAAAGTCCTTTAAAATTACCATTTCAATCTAAAGGGAGAACTTCAGGCCCTCACTCAACACCATTGATCCCCAGCTTTGTGACTTAGACCTAATGCTTTTAAATTTGGGGATTAGAAGTCCTCTTTCCAAGGGTGCTGCTGATATGCAATTCCTTCCTTTACCACAGACATCAAGAGCTTTGAAAACAATCACTTCAGCAGAAGCTCTGTGGAATAAAGATAAATTTGTATGTCCAGACTGTCAGGTGTACAGATGCTGAAGGGATTAGACTCTTAGGGTCTCTCTGTAACTCATAGAAAGAGCCAAGTGCCCAAGAACATAGTACACACACTGCTATGTATTGAGAGGCTGCCTACAGCAGCAGAACCAGCCAAGAAATGTGATGAGAAATATGGACATCTCAGAGATTGAAACTTTGTGCCATTAAGGTGTGATGATGTTCAGCCAGCCTGACAAGGTTGAACTCTTATCTGTTATAATTTAAGTTCATCTGTGCTTCCTAACAATACACTGTGCTTTTATCCACTCACTCAGAAATTGAAACACATTTCCCATATTCACTGGCATATGGGAGTTCTAGGTCTGATATCCAGCTATGCCCATGGGAAGTGAAGCTGATGAGTATTTTGTGATGCTGGTAGAGAGCTTTCAATCCTGTGCTACATACTGAGCAATTAAATATTAACTAAGCTAGACAAAGCGTAAGAACATGATGCTAGCCTTGTAGTTTACAGTTAATACTTGTGGATGGTCTCAGGGCTCCAATGCTGATCTCTGAGTATCTTAATACGAAGCTTACAGGTATCCTGTCCTAAAGGCCTGTACCTGTCTTCTACTCTCTGCTTGGTCTGGCTAATATTTAGTTATTCCATGAAAATCAGAAAAGCTTTGGTAGTCCAATGTGACCTGGAGTGAGGAGTATAGGGTGAGGGTATAGGAGTATAGGGTCAGGCATGTAAATTCAGGATCCTTGAAGTCTCTGAAGGACAGGAGGGAGTGGATGCTTTAATGGACCACTGTCTTAACTTTGATGCCTTATAGAGCAGGGAGGAATTAGGGCATACAAGGTGGAAGTAACTGTTTCTGTGAAAGAGGCCTTTAGACTTTGCATTTCTCCTGCTGATACCAGAACTGGGCCAATAGAGATTGAAGTTTCAACGTT
The DNA here is from genome assembly GCA_013400855.1 of Buphagus erythrorhynchus. Lineage (NCBI taxonomy): Eukaryota > Metazoa > Chordata > Aves > Passeriformes > Sturnidae > Buphagus > Buphagus erythrorhynchus. The sequence goes on along the minus strand of VZTT01038724.1, from coordinate 15,118 downwards.
GGCAGTTTCTGAGTGAGCTTAAGTGCAGGAAACAACAGGGAACCTGACTGAAAACTGTAAGGTGCATTTGAGAAGTGTGCAGGGGAGATTTTGCCTGCCCTAAGAGGAGTTGTCCATTTCTGATGTCAGAAACTAGCAGGAAAATAAGTGAGTGTTTTTGTGGGGAAGAGTAAAAATTGTCTTTAAAATGAATGCAAACCTTTGCAACAAGATAACTCATGTTGCTCTAGCTGGTGCAAGCACTTGTACAATAGGTGTGCTGCAAGACAGGTTCTGCCAGTACACGTACATCTCACCAGAAATACCCCGCTTCAGAATTTCTTTTTCACTTTCTCATTCTCCAGTTCCCCAGAAAGTTTTGGAGCTGCAGGCGGGTGCTGGCGGCTGGGCGCGGTCTCTGCGAGTGAGCTGGGTGCCCCCTGCGGGAGACTGGGAGAGGTACCAGCTGCTGCTGTGGAACCGCTCAGCCCTGGTGCTCAACGCCACCCTCGGAAAGGACACCACCGAGTACCTCGTCCGTGACGCGGGCCTCATCCCAGGCAGGGAGTACGGTGTGGAAGTCATTGTGGAGAGCGGCAATTTGCAGAGCAAGACGAGTTGCACGGGGAGAACAGGTTAGCATGCTCGTCCAGGCACTGTGAGAGTGCGAGGTGTTCAGCTCTGTGAGCAATGAAAGAGTGCTTGGGAATCCACAAATTATTGTCACTATTAATACTAGTAATTAATAGTAGAAAGGAGCTCCCTTGTATACCATAGAAATAATTTTAGCAGTTCTGTGTAAATTTTTGGGATTACTTTTGTAGTAAATGTTTTATTGGTGAAAGCTATGTGAACTCTATCACTATTCTGCCACAACTCAGGTGTTACATTGCATGTTCATTTCACTGCTATATTTTCACTGCTGATTGCAGGGCACCCTATAAAGGTCTTAAAGAAAGCACTATAGGCCTTCCTATATTGTTCATCAGTATGTTTCCTTGCCAGTCTATGTGGGGAATATTAACCATGTAGCTAAGGTGTATCTTAGTATAGCTGTCCTATATTGTTTTTGTGCTCCATAAAGAAAATGGGTTAGTCTGTTCAAGTCTATGTTTCCAAAGGAAATCCATATACACTATAGGGTCATGAGTGGAATTCTTTTGCAGTGTGTTAGTCAAAGCCACATCTGATTTACTTCAAACTTAAAAAATAAGTCTTACAAAATTGTTAGAATTCCTGCTCAGTGAATGCAGAATAAGTGTAATTCAGAGGAAAGGATGACTTGGAGTAGAAATAACAGGCAAGGCTCAAGTCTAACCCTTATCTCATGGAAGAATGGGAGATAGGACAGGGCCATTATACTTTATCTTCACCCTTCACCGGGCCTACCTTTTCTACTATACACTCACCTGTCATTCCCTGAGGATTTAATTTTGTTAATTTTGCACAACAGCAAGACCAGTAGAAGCTACAGAACTGAAGCTTTCTCTGACTTGTAGCAAACTTGATCAGAGCAAGATACATTCTCATCTTCCTTACCTTGACATATGTTGCAAGTACTTTAAGTTTATGGCATTACTTTTAATTGACCCAGCTAAGCAATTAATAGTCGGACCCAATGATTTTAGAGGTCTTTTCCAACTTAAGTGATTCTCTGATTCTGTGATTGGAATATGGTCCATTAAATAATATCCAGCAGTGGGTGTATCATGACTGTGTTTGACCCACAGTGAGATGCCTAATGTGTCTTATTAAGTATAGGTATTAGACCCTATCATGACTCAGTTTTCTCTTACATTAACCCCCAGACTTGGCAAGTGAGTTGTGTTTTGATGTGACAGGAACAAAATCAGATCAGGGACTATTATTAGGCAAGTCTTGCTTGCTGGGTGTGCAGGCACACACACGCATGAACACACACAGAAATTCACTGATCGAATTCTTTCTTTTATGCCACTGTAAGTTTGAAGTGTCTCCCAACTTGACTGAGGTATAAACCAATGCAAAATCAATGTCACTCTGACCCTACAGTTTGCATCCTTGTTTTTTAGATGTACATTGGTGCAGATCTGATTTATGGTACAAATGTCTTATATCCTCGTTCATCACCCAGAGTTCAAGAGGAAGTTCACTGACTTCCCTGCCTTTCCATTTGCACTAAAATATATGTCCTGATGTAAGTTTAAACCTGCAGCCATAGTGCATTGCTGAAGTCTGCTGCTAACAGTCTTTTACTGGAAGAGGGGCACAAATACTAGATTTGTAAGAATGGCTTCCTAGAGAAAGGTAAAGAATCTCCTCTTGATTACAGATACTCTGTTGCTGTCACATTTCTGTCTTATGGAATACATTTCTTACAACAGCTTGAGATAGGACATGTGTGCTCACTACACAGTCCTGTTCTTGTTGTGATATCTGTGTACCTTTCCAGCTCCAGAGCCTGTTCTCCAGCTCCGTGTGAAGCATGCTAATGAATCTTCACTTAGTGTCATGTGGATGACCCCTGTTGCAGAATGGGACAGCTATGTGGTTTCCCTGGAACACAGTTATCTCCCAATTGTAAAAAAAATACTTGCAAAAGAAGCTAAAGAATTCACTTTCACTGACTTGATACCTGGAAGGAAATATACAGCTACCATCACTACCATTAGTGGGACTTTAAGCAACTGGACTTCAGTGGAAGGAAGAACAGGTATCATCATGTCAAACTGTTTTAATCTTTACTTCTGTTAACCATTAACAATTTTTTTTGGCTTTGTAGTGAACTGAATTAACTCAGTGTCTAAATCTCAAAAGTCTTGGTCTTATGTTTGTTTCCTCAGTTAAAAAGTTACCTGTGTCATTTCTGACTGTCAGTTATCTTGCAGTATTTATTTAAGAATTTTGGGAAATAGATATGTAATTTCTGGCAAAACAGTTTTCTGAATTATTATGTCACATCTAACCAATCTACATTAGCACAAAATTCCATATAAGAAGCATTTTCACTGTGTATTTTCAGGAGGGTCACTTCCTTGATACAAACCATTCATCATCTGGGAAAAAGTGAAACATCACCATACAGGAAAATGTTACTTTAGGGAGAACATTCCGAGGTTGACAGACACAAAACATATGTGACCTTGAAGATGTATTTTGAATCTTTTTGCTCTTCTGATTCCAGAATAGGTATTTGTTACTGAGGATGATGACTGTGTCACAAGGAAGGTCCCATTCTCACTCCCTACAGAGTGCTAATTTTGTGCACATGTGCAAGTTTTAAACCATACAGGCTGCTTTACTCCGCTTAAGCACTGACTTAAGAATTCTCCAGTGCAAGAAAAGTTTTAAAATGTAGCTCTGGCCTTGCACAGTGCAGGGAAAAGCAAGCTGCTTGTGTCTGAATCTAAGCATGCCTAGGGTTGATGGTGGTCCTTACTTAAATTTTATAACTCCTTCCAAGGCCTGAGAAGTTTAGCTTATACTTTAATTTCTCTGTTATGTTATTAGATAGCTGGAATTTCACCTCCATCTGACTTACACCCCTTCAGGGGACCTATTCAGGCATAAAGGTCCCACTTCACCAGTATGAGTCAATGCTTGAAAACACATCATGCAATGATTGTGTGTCAATATTACATTCAAAGTGAGTTATAAAGAACAAACATAATTTAGCTTGAACATAGGTTTTAATAAGCATTCTAAACCTCTGAATCTTCCTTGCAGTAGGACAGCTTACTAGGCTTGAAAAATATTGCTGTATATATGACACAAGTAGATCTTACTTCCATCCCAGACCTGTCAGCTTCCAGTGAAACCTGCAGTATCACTGAAAGAGCATTTAGCACAGAAATGTGGAACTTTAGTGTCTTGTTGGAGCTGTTATGAGAGCATTATAAAACAGGAAGGATTTTTGATGGAGTTTTTTGTCAACTTTACATTTCTCTCAGCTATATGCCTAACTTTCTAGTTTTTGTTAATGATTACTACACCTCTACTATGTGTGCAAAAAGGTTGATATAAAACAAGAGTGGAAGAGTGCATTCACATTTTATGAAGTTAGAGTCTTCTTTATTTCAGTTGTGCTTGGTCACGTAAACAGAAATCTTTAGAAGTAATTGTGTTTCCTTGCTTTGACGAAATATTGTCAAACCAAATTTAAAAAAGAGTATTTGGGATAAAATTTGTGCTACATATTACATTCCTTTGTTATTTCTTTATCCTTTTTGGTCTGGCTAAGTTCATGAACTTATGCTTAGATAAATGTTATGTTTGTTTAACAATTCAACTTTTGATGCTATAAAAGTTGTTATCCTACAGATCTTCTGACATAAAAATTTAAACCATAACCATCCATCTCAGTTATCCCCAAAATTATAGATGACTGTGCCTGAGGTATTCTTCAAACAAATCTGTCGTTTATTAAAAATGAAAGATTGGGAATGGGAGAGGAAAGGGAAAATGAAAGATACAGACTATATTTGAAGCAGTCATCAAAAAAACTCTGAGTGATTTCCTAAACTGATGACTTTTATTTAATGGTGCTTATAAAATGCCATCTCTTTCAGTTCCCTGATCTTGAATTATTTTCATCTGACTGAGAAAAGTTGTGCTAAAGGCTGGAAGACCTTTTTGTGCCTTACTTAGTTTCCCATAGACCACATCCTAGACAGGAAGCAGTCCGCAGTTAAAGTATTTTTAGTCCTGTTGAGTCTGGCTGCAAATTGGAATGTTCTTTTGATGCACTTCCTCAGTGTGACTAAACTTGTGTTCTTTGGGGGATTCTGTTTTGTTTTATTTTGTTTCTCCTCAGTAACAGTATGACAATTTCCTTTTCAGTGCCAGCCCAAGTGACAGGTCTGACTGTGGCAAGTCAGGGATCAACCAACAGCTTGTTCACTAACTGGACAAGAGCACAGGGAGATGTAGACTCATACCAAGTGCTACTGATTCACGAGAATGTTGTCATTAAAAATGAGACTGTTCCCAGTGAAACCAACAGATATCACTTCTATCCCCTCAAACCTGGAGGACTCTATTCAGTTGTTGTCACCACTGTCAGTGGAGGGATATCTTCAAGGCAAACGATTGCAGAGGAGAGGACAGGTAAAAAGGAAAAACACTCCAGCATGTTTTTTGGTAGTTCTTAAAAGCTGAATTTGTCTAAGAGAATGATTAAGAATCGCTTAATCGAAGTGATTAAGCCACTGCACTGAGAATTCAGAAAAACAGGAGTTTCATCCATATAGTTCCATATGTGCACACTGTCTGTCTAGATTTGTGTAAATATAGCTTTAGAGGGATAACTGCTCTAACTGCAGTGGGAACTCTACAGCAGGATCACTCTGTGATGAAGACTAAAATATGCTCTGAGAGCAATGAACAACTGTGCTGGGCAAATCACTCCTTGGAAAGGACTTTCTTGTTCCATTGGCTATGTGGTGGTGTAGGATGATTGCTCCTTACTTATGTGTGCCAAGAACCTGCCTAAAGGTGGTGGGGTGAATTTGTGTCTCAGTTTCTCACAACCTGTTCTTTTCCTTCATTCCAGCATCCAAGAATCTTCACCAGAGCTAATTAGTTATTATGAGGTCCTTCTATACTTCATAGAACAAAATTTACTGTTTCATCAAATTCTTTAGGTTTAAAGAGTCATGAAATGTAATACCAGTTCTGTGGATATTTAGAGGAAAAATTTGGCAATATAATGCAATTTCACCCATTATGTGAATTCAGCAAAGGCCAGGCACTCTGCAGTTTTCTGCAGTATTCTCCATGAAAACAACTATTTTCAGGTGAAAAGGCAAAACAAACCTGAAAAAATGGAGAAGAATAATTGACTCTGACAGCTGTTGGCCAGCCCCTCTGCTGAGATAAATAAGTTCAGTGCAGAAGGGTCCAGTGAAAATTTGGAAGTTCATTATGTCTGAGTTCTGGCCCTGTAATAACTGAGAGTTTTGTACCTGAGTGATGGTAGTTCTGGCAATACGAAGCCTTTGAGCTCACCTTGCTGGCTTGAAAAACAAGTGGCATTCATGTTTTGTCCACTAGGCGTCAGAGAACCCACTGGAAATGAAACATTCAGCTGTGGGCCTCAGCATCTTACCAGCCTCACCAGTTATTGCTTCTACTGAGGAATAGTTGAGAGGATAACTCAACTTCTGGGATTTTAGAAGTGCTGGGATCAGGCCACCAAAGACAATTTCCTTCGCTGTATTTAAAAAAGCAGATGAATGTTGCTGAGAGGTAGTCAGTGCAGAACTTCTCAGGAGTCCCAGACTGTTTATTTTGCAGGGGATGGCATTCCAGGGATTCTCACAACAATAAGAATTGGCTAGTTAATGCTTTTTTTTTTTTGTTTTGTTTTGTCCTCTTTGTTGCCCAGTTCCTTCCAGTGTGACTGGCGTAACAGTAAATAACTCAGGTCGGAGTGACTACCTCAGTGTTTCTTGGCTGCCAGCTTCTGGAGATGTAGACAGTTATTTGGTAACACTTTCTCACGATGACAAGATTGTTCAGACTCTCACCATTTCCAGATCATTCAGTGAATGCTCCTTCAGCAGCCTGACTCCTGGGACACTTTACGATGTGATGATAACCACAAAGAGTGGAAAGTATGAAAACTATTCCCACAGCCAGGAACGAACAGGTAAAGAGAGGCTCTGGGCAAGTACAGTCACTGTAACCATTGTTGTGTTGGTAATGGCTAATGTATAGCTATTAACAATGATTTATCAATATCTGACCAAACTGGGATGGATGAGTAGGGGTTGGAGGGTCAAACCATAAAATTACAGCTTTATAGACTTAGTTTTATTCTTATGCCCCCATTGTTGCTTTACTTCATGCAAAAGTACTTTAGCATGAATAAAAGTCATGTTAGTCCTTATGAATGAACAGAAATCATGTATCAGTTATGGCTCAAATGTGTCGTCCTGCCCTTAATGCCTCTACTTGGCCCTTCAAGTATATCCTACAGAGCATCTCCTCAGAAAATTACTCACTGAAAGAACAGAATAGGATAGGCTAATTAGTAAAATATTAGTGAGGTGTCACAATAATGAGTAACACCCATGTCAGTTGGTTTTTTGGTAATGTAACACACATGTCTATGGTTTTGATCATGCAATTTTCAAGGATATTATAACAGGAATAGAGAAATCTCAGAAAAGGATGGCAGTAATGATGGAGAACCTTTTAAAACTTTCTCAAAAACTGAAAAAACTGAGACTTTACAGTTTGTAAACCAGTGGAATAAAAGAAAGATTGTAAGAGGTGTTAAAATAACAAAGAATATCAAGTTAGTGCAAATTTAGTCTTCTCATGATCTAAGTGAAAATCCAAGGAACAGCTACGAAAGGACAAGAACCAAATTTTGGATCAGTGTTTGTCTGTGGAACTCACTACTTTTACAAAAACGGAGCAAGTTCCATAAGACCAAAAATTGGAAAGGCAAACCATTGTATTGTCATAAGATGTAAAGCAGCCTGGAACTGCAGATACTATTTTATTGCTTAAATCCACATTGTTGTCTTTTTGCAACTTCCTCACAAAACTCTGGTAACTACTACAAATGTAGTTCTCTACCACAGCTCTGGTTACTTCAGGAAGTTATTGCTTTCTGAATCTTTAACTGTGTTTTTTTTTTTCTTTCAGTCCCTTCAAGTGTCCAGGGACTTACTGTCAGCAATTCAGCTAGAAGTGACTACTTGAAGGTATCCTGGTTACATGCATCTGGATATTTTGATAATTACGAAGTGATCATCAGGAACAACAATGATTTCATCCAAACAAAAAGCGTCCCAAAGGATGAAAATGAATGTGTGTTCACCAGTCTGGTCCCAGGGAGGCAGTACAGTGTCACGGTCAGCACAAGGAGTGGGAAATATGAAACTAGTGAAAGAGTCTATGGCAGAACAAGTAAGTAAACACACTGGAAACATTCTGAGACACCCAGGGGTTTTTTGGGTTTTTTTACCATATCCAGGAACAAAATTCTCATATGATTTTAACATTTTAACATATATTTTTTAACATAGAATGTTGACCATGATTCTTTGAATGTGTATTATTCCAAATACAGAAAACAGTATTTAGTTTATGACCAGTGTTTAAGTTACAAACAAACAAGAAGTGAAAGAAGAGACCTGTGCTGTTAAATTGGAAAGCAAATCTTGAAACATTGAAAGCCAAAAAACAGTTGTACAGTTTCCACGTGAGCTTAGTGTTTATAATTAAATTATGCCAGAATGTACTAAACAGTTTTTTCTGATCATGGAAATATATAGGAAAGAAGATAGACTAGACCTTGCTCTATTCAAACTACCCCAAGCACTGTAATTGGAGAGCATGGGGCAAGAGTGGTAAGGTGGCTAGTTGGGAGCCAGCAGGGATGTGAGTGCAATCTTCATCTAGCACTGTATGTGAGTTAAGGAGCCATGCTGAGAAACTCAGTTTATTAACAAAGATGTAGCATGGGGCAAAAATAACTCACCTGTGTCTAGCACAAGTTGGAAACTGCATTGTGGTGCTGCATCACACAGATGGATTGCCTTGGCTTGGCACTAGCTCAGGCCTCTTTCCTCTGTATTTGTTATACATGCAGATCTTACTCAGTTTTTGTTGGCTAGGTGAACTCCCTGCAGGCTCCATTATTATTTATTTATTATTTTTATGCTGATAGATTGTGGACTTCTGTTCTGAAAAGGGACCTTACAGTGTTAGATGGGGTGCAAACTACCCAAATATGTGCAATCTACTGCTTTTTCTAGGAAAATGAATGAAAAATTGTAGCTCAGAAGCATGCCTTTAGAGCTGCTAGCTTTTTGCTGTGATCTGCTAGTAAGTACTGAGAAGTTTCCCATCTTTCTTCTCACCTCTTCAGTGCCAGAGTCAGTGAAGGAATTGACTCTTAGTAACAGGAGCACAGAAGATCTGCAGGTAACTTGGTCAAAGGCTGAGGGGGATGTTGATAAGTATGAGATTCAGCTCCTCTTCAATGATATGAAGATCTTCCCACCCATTTTCCTTGGGAACACCATTGAGGAATATTGGTTCACAGCCCTGACTCCAGGACGTCTATACAAAATTCTTGTTTTGACCATCAGTGGAGATGCACAGCGTGCTACTTTCATAGAAGGCCTGACAAGTAAGAAGTAATGTGGTATTTAAAATGTGTTTAGGCTTCTCTAGAATGATGCACTGAAAATCAAGGGTGAGCTGTGATTATATTCAAGCTCCTGTAACACTGGCTCAGAGACAGCAGATCTCATTGAAAATCACAGTAGCACCTCAGCCAACTTGTGACCTGTGCTTAATAAAAAAGTGTCTCATTTACTAATATTTGATTGTTGGCAGAGAAACTGATTTGTTGCATGGGAATTGTATTGAGATGTCAGCATTTAGGTTTCTATTATTCCCATGCATGCGTTATTTGCTTTTTGTCTCTAGCTAAATCACTTACTTATTTTACACCTCTGTTTGCCTACCTGAACTGAATGATTGAGATAACAGCAAAATGGCTAACTGACTGAGTGTACCTGAAGAGCTTTCATTTTTTGAGGTGTTTTTAATGCATCATTGAGACAAGAGGGAGGTTACACACAGAATTTCTAAATTTTCTAAAATGGCATAATCCCACACAAATGTTTACAATTTTACTTGTGTTTACCCATGAATGACATTACTTGCATCTATAAAATATCTTTCTCTTTTGAATCATTTTTCTGTGGCCATAAAATAGATAGAAATTAGGAAGCCTGAGTCAAAGAGTAAATTTGTAAGCAGATGTCTTTTTTTCCCCTGTTTTTTTCCAGTTCCAAGCAAGGTCCGAAACATTCATGTGTCACCTAATGGCATGACAAGCAGCCTGAAAGTGAGCTGGACCCCTGGAGGTGGAGATGTTGATTCCTACACAGTGACTATATTTCAGCAAAACCATCAGCTTGATTCCCAGAGTGTCTCCAAACACATCTCTGAGCACACGTTTCACAAGTTGGAACCTGGGGAGCAGTACCAGGTGGTGGTGCAATCTAACAGTGGCACCTTGCACAACAGCTTAGCAGCTTTTGGGAGAACAAGTATGTTTCTCTTGAGACAATGAGAAAGTTGCATTATATCTTCCCAGAGACTGACCCTTGTTTAATATTGTTTATGAATGTACCATAGGGCATGGGGACATTCAGAATCATGGGAAGTTTTTATCTCAAAGCATGAGTCATGATGTAGGCATGGGTCTGTAAATACCAGTGAGATGTGTCATTTCAGTAGCTTTACCCGGGTGAATGTGCATGGAATTCTAGTCCAGCCCAGTGTCTTCCTTCATAGGATGAATGCAGTTCTATCCCTCTCATTTCCTATGCCTGTACCCATCTGACACACATCTACTCCATGTAGTCAAGCATTGCGTTCTAGCAGAGCTGATTGCATGATCAAGGCTTGTTGGACAGCATATTGCCCCAGTATCCAGGGTGTCAGAGCTTAGAAAACAATGCAATACCTTGTTTTTAGTCTATCCTCTCTCTTTAGCACCTGCATTTGTTATCTATGGCCTTGACTTTTGTGCAGCAGCTACTGGCTAACATTTTCCATTCTGGGCTACTATTTTGCACCAGTTTGCCACTCCTTTATTTTTCATATTCCTTTCTTAACTGTTTCAGTCAGTTCATTTCACTCTCCTTCTCCATCTTTTCATGATAGTCTGTATATATCTGTTGCTTCTTCATTCCCAGTTCAGATATCCATGATGCTCTGTAACTTTTTCTGTTTGTATTTATGGCTAGGAATTATTTGTTTGCATGAACATATGAACAGACATTTCTTTTCCCACAAGTGAACCTGAAAAAATACGAAGTTATGTTCTGTTAATTACTTTTTTCAGATTTGTGTATTGAATGGTCTGTATTTCACCTGGTAATATCCTGGCTTTAATTGTTGCTTCCAGTTCCAGCCTCTGTCCAGGAATTACTAGCCCATCATGCTTACAGCAGTCATTCCTTGTTAGTAACTTGGCAGAAAGCTCCTGGTGTAGCTGAAAGATATGACATTCTGCTCTTGAACGACCAAGGAATCCTCCTGAGTAACAAATCAGAGCCAGCTACAGCCAAACAGCATAAATTTGAAGATTTACTAGCTGGCAAGAAGTATAACATACAAGTTTTGACAGTCAGTGGTGGACTCTTCAGTAAGCGTGCAGAAACTGTTGGCCGAACAGGTAATTAGAATATCTTGATTTATTTATACTTCCCTCAGATATCATTAAATACATGAACCATCTGTATGTCTTGATTCTGCAAAGGTTCTAATAAGGTACAGGCTCTGG
>VZTT01038720.1:55344-68613 GCA_013400855.1 Buphagus erythrorhynchus | reverse complement strand
AGGTTTGTTATTAGTGAAAGCTGCTGTCCTACAAAAATTAAGTTCTCATAATGTAAATTAACAACTAAGGCAGCCAAAATCCCAAGCTGTTATCAGAGGCAAGGTAATTGCTCTGGCTGGGATCTATCCAAGATTAAAACATCCATACTTAAGAGTCTCTGAAAAGCATTCGAGCTCCCAGTATAGTCACTAGTCAAGGCAATGGATTTAAAGTATCTGCTTCAGGGAAAGTCAAATCGCTCTCTAGGAGCCTGTAGCCTGTCCTGACTTGAAGCTCAATGCAGTTCGCCTTGCCATGGGTGTTTCACATCATTTAAAGTGCCCAAGGGATGGCAGATAACAGATGGGGCTGATGGAAGGCTCACATGTCTACGGACAAACAGCTGAAGACCACAAGGGGTGCCCAGTATTAGGCACAAGGGGTGCCTATTCAGGAACTTCTGAGCTCTTCACCAATATAGCAGGAGTTAGACACCCCATTCATATGTGAGAACTGGTGATGAGTGTTTAAAATTCAGGTACCAGTCTCAAACTGCAATCAACCCCAAGATATATTAGCACATAAGGAAAAGGGAAAGGAGGAGTGGTTACCTGGTGCTCAAAACCAAATAGTCTCTCTTTAGAAGCTTGCACTCCTTCTCTCACATTTCCTTCTGGCAAGCATCTGGAGATGTGCACCAACTGCCAAGCTGGAGAATAATGACAAATTGAATTCAAATCCCATGGAAATGCAATCTACTTCCCATGCAAACAATAGAAAAATACAGCTCCAACCACTATATATTTAAATAACAAAGGATTAGATAGTACATGTAGAAAACTATTTTTCAACTTGAAGAGTTGGAGGGTTTGAAGGAAGCAGAAAACACTTTGGCAGCATATTTACTATGCATTGTTCATAAGCATGCCTAGGAGCTTTATACTTTGTAATCCAGTTGAAAAATGCTGATAAATCTTAGCTAAAAAATAGCCTGGAGTATAATGATTATAGGGCTCAGTGTAGTTCAAGGTTTACTTGCGAGAGATTATTCCAGCAATCAACCCTCAAAGAAAGCTTTTGTATCTTCACTGTAGAAAAACACCTTAAAACCTCTAGTTGTAAACCTGAATTCAAGTCAGAAAATATATCTACAATCTACCACTGACACTAATCTTGTATTTAGTTCTTATTGCCATGTTAAACTTTATTGTAAGCTTCATTTGTGGTTTAATTTACATAGCTGATTTGTGGCTGTATCTTGTCTCTCAATGTTAATGAGAAATAGGATTTTGAATTATATTCCCACAATTTTTATTTCTTCATCTTGCACATGATTTTTACCTTTGCTTCCTCTAATTTTAAAGCACCTCTGTATGAAGATGAGCCAGAAATTTGCCTGGTTTTTGTAGTTCAAAAAATACAGGCAGTCACTGAGAGTGCTCACATTGCTCCAGGATCAGCCACTGAATCTCCCCTGTGGCTTTTACCAAGGGATTTGGAAAGCAACTGAATATATATTTAAAATGTGACACCTGAGGAGGAAAAGAAAGGTCTGGCTGCAGCTCAGGAAGGCTTCTGTGGAAGTCACTTCTCCCCTCTCCAAAGCCTTCAGGTACCCAGGGAGTCTCTTGAAAGTCCAAGAGCCTTTCAGACAAGCAGGACTGTGGGACTGCACTGCCCCACGTCCCAAAATCTGTCATCACACACAAGGTAGGAAATTTAAATCAATCACAGGGATGCTACTGTCTCCCTAGTAGGCTCTCCTGTGGTTTTCTGCTGAGGAAAGGATGAATTTGGCAAAATAAAGCCACATTTATACAGCAACAAATGCATCCCTTTTTCCTTCAACACTCAGAGAAAGGGGAGGTAAACGCAAACATCATTTTGAGAAAAGCAAAAGAGTAGTTTTGCATTCAACACTGCCCATGTTCAAACATTCCTGATGAAAATTCTGAGATAGAAGTTAAATACTAGCTTTAAAAGCTTTCTGCAACACATTTACTAGAAGCATTCCAGAAAGTATAATGAGAATCATTATCAACATTACTGGCAAAATAAAAGTGAACTTAAAAGCAGCAAAACTAAGGTTTTTAAATCAGCAATTCAGTCACAACTACTACAAATTTCAAGCATGCAAAGCACAGGGACAATGACTTCCAAAAAAATATCAAAACAAGAAGTTCTGTCTGGCAACAGATTTTACACCATAATACATAGATCAGATTTGCTTTCAATTTGCTTGAGATTTTACTGCTGTATAGATTCTACACATCTCCCCTTGCAAATAGTGAAATACCTGCTCCTTATTTACTTCCTCCAAGGACAAAAATGAGCAGAGAAAATAGCTAGATCTGCAATACCACACTGCACATTGAGCAAGCCAAAATAGCCTCTTTGGGCAGCTACAGAAGGGAAGCAATGCATGCTTCCTCAGTGGTATTTGTAATCCTTGCTGATGGCAGGATGGTGGTCAAACCCAGGGTGACAACTGACATCACAGCACAGCCCCTCCTTCCTAACTCATCCAATTGTCTCATCTTTAACCTACAGTTAGTCTACTGTCACCTCAGATATTCCATTTCCAGCTCCGTAAATGCAAGGAAGTACTTTACTTCCTCTTAACAATAACTAAATTCTCTCCTGCTGCCCAGGAACAAATAACAGGATAGAGATGAAGTATTCTTGAGCTCTGTCTCCTGGCCACAGACAGAAGCAGCTACAGAGAGGTCTCATTCAGTGAATGCTTCCTGGCTTGGAAAATGTTGCATGAAGATGAAATTTTAATCATTTCCTGAACATTAATATGATTCAGTTCTGCTCAGAACCAACGATGGAAATGGCCATTCTGATGAAACCAAAATTTCAAGGATACCTTTTAAGGATTTCAATTAACAAATAGAATAGAATAACAAAAATTTTTTTGAATTCATTATTTTTTTTTCTTTCTGAAAAGCCATGCTTCATTCAAAGACACAATTTAGAATGTTATTTCTTATTATATGGAACAATTAGAGGAGCCAAAAGCCGAATACAATGTTTTGATTTCATTAAAACAGTGCTTCAATGAAGCTAAAATAACATGTTTTGAAAAATCAGTTTTATGGACAAATTAATGTTTGTTTTCATCCTTATTCAAAAGAAATTCAGCGTTGGCATTTCATTGAGAACAGGCATGCCAAGTTTCAACCAGCTGTAATATTGTAACTATGAAAACAGATTCCAGAGGTTCATGATCAGATTTGAGCTATTGTTAGAAATTACACCCACACCACCCCAAACAATACTCCCTCAGAAAATGGCAAAAAGATACATGATTTCACAGAAATAAAAAGCCAAACAAATAAAAAAGCCACCAAACAAAACACTTCTGGAAGAGAACGTCTTCTCAGCATTATTCCTATGGGACTCTAACATGGACAAAACAACTCACTTTTCATACACTTGCTCTGAGAAATGCTTTTGCTACATTTTCATATAAAATGAAAATTTCTCTTTCCCTCAGAGATCTTTTGAGACATATAGGAGCCAAGGATGACTTTTACCCAAAACTCTAATATTCAGAAAAGTTTCAAGCAACTTAAGACTTGATAATGCAATGTAACTCTCTTCTAACAGAGGGTTGAAAAACAGTTTTTGCTATTTATGATGTTATTTGCATTTATACGACATATCAAGCTAATTCATACAAATATGATGTAAACATTTCCAGGAAAGACACATGCATACCTTACTGCACTCTAAACACTACATTCAAGAATTCATTCTGAGATTTTGATTTTCCAAGGCCCAAGTCCATTATATCACAGCATAAGTGGCAATTCTAACACTGCACCCACATCCAGCAAAAATCAGTTTGTTTTTTCTTTTAATCAGTTCAGCAGTCATTACCATCTTTCTTCAATGGTAAAATTGTTTGAGTGATTTTTGTTTGAAGAAGATTAAATCTTCTGTCGATAGAGCCATGAAATTGTCTGTGGAGCACCTGTTCCATCCACTACTGGTATGCTCAAAGATTATCTGATGAGCTGTAGTGGCTGAATGACCAGAAATCACACATACTGTGGTTTATCTTGGATAGAAAAGAAAGAAATGTATACAATTTTCATCTAGTGACTGAAGACACTAAAAATAATACCAAAATCAATTGTAAAATCAAAATTATAGAATGATTAAGATTGGAAAAGACTTACAAGTTCACCGAGTCCAGCTTTTGACCAAACATCACTAACATGCCAACTAAACTATACACTAAGTGCCATGTTCAGCTGTTTCTCAAACACTCCAGGGATAGTGGCTCCACCACCTCCCTGGGCAGCCATTCCAATGCTTGACAACCCTTCCAGTGGAAAAAAACTCTTCCCAATGTCCAACCTGAACCTTCCCTCATGCAGCTTGAGGCCATTCCCTGTTGTTCTGTTGCTGGCTGCCTGAGAGAAGAGACCACCCCCCACCTGGCTACAGCCTCCTTCCAGGTACTTGGAGAGAGCACAGCGACTGGCAGCCACCAGGATGCAGCTCCATCCACCAGCACTCTCTGGGCCCAGCCACCCAGACAGTTCTACCCAGCAAAGAGTGCTCCTGTCCAAGACATGGGCTGCCAGCTTCTCCAGGAGAATGCTGTGGGAGGCAGTATTGAAAGCTTTACTGAAGTCCAGGTTGACATTTACAGCCTTTCCCTCATCCACTAGGTGGGTCACCTGGTCTCAAAAGAAAATCAGGTTGGTTAAAAAGGACCTGTCCTTCCTAAATGCATGCTGGCTGGGCCTGATCCCTTGGATGTCCTGTCTGCCAGCTTC
Organism: Buphagus erythrorhynchus; assembly: GCA_013400855.1. Classification (NCBI taxonomy): domain Eukaryota; kingdom Metazoa; phylum Chordata; class Aves; order Passeriformes; family Sturnidae; genus Buphagus; species Buphagus erythrorhynchus. The sequence goes on along the minus strand of VZTT01038720.1, from coordinate 63,837 downwards.
CTCCAGACCCTCAGATAGATCGTCTCCAGCCCCACAGACTTGTGATGTCTAAGTGGCACAGCAGATCACTATTTCCTCCTGGATTGCAGGAGGTCCAGTCTGCTCCCCATCCCTGTCCACCAGCTCAGGGGGCTGGTTGCCCTGAGGATAGCTGGTCCTTCTGTTAAAGACTGAGACAAAGCATTAATTATCTCAGCCTTTTCTTCATCCTTACCTGTGTTTTCCTCTGCATCCAATAAAGAACAGAAGCCCTCTTTTTGTTGTTAGTGTTTATAAAAACACTTATTACCTTTTACAATGGTGGTCAGACTGAGTTCTAGATGAGCTTTTGCCTCTCTAATTTTCTCTCTATATGACCTGACAAAATCCTTGTTCTGTTCCAGAGTTGCCTGTCCCTTCTTCTAAAAGTATTAAGCTCTGTTTTTGCTCCTCTGCTCCAGCAAAAGCTCCCAGCTCAGACAGGCTCATCTTCTTCCCTGCTGGCTTGTCTTTGGGCACATAGGGATGGTCTGCTCTGGTGCCTTTAAGATCTCCTTCTGAAATTATGTCCAGCCTTCTTGAACACCTTGGCTTCTAAGGGCTGCTTCCCAAGGGACTTTCTAAACCAGTGTCCTCAGTTGGCCAAAGTCCACCCTCTGGACATCCAAAGCACAGGTTTTGTTGACCCCTTCATCAAGAATCCAAAACTCAATCATTTTGTGGTGGCTGTGCCCAAGATGGCCTCTGACTACCACATCTCCTACCAGCCCTCCTCTGTTCAGAAACAGAAGGTCCAGTTGTGTCAGGAACTTCTCTTCCACACAATCCAGAAACCTCCTAGACTGCACCCTTTCCACTGTGATGAGTTTCCAGCAGGCAGCCATCAAGATAAAGTCTCCCATGAGCCCAAAACATCATAAAAACATCAGCCAGTTACTCATATCATATTTTATCTATCTCTTCATCCTGGTTGTGTGGTCTATAACACATCCCCACCAGGATGTTGGCCTTCTATCTGATTCTTACACAAGTAAGGCAGTCAATCATCATTGTCCTTGAGCACCACATAGTCAAACACTTCCTAAGGTACAGAGCCACCCCACTGACTCTCCTTCCTCTCCTATCTATCCCTTCTGGAGAACTTATGACCAACCAAAATCATACTAAGTTCTGCCTGGAAATTCTCTACCAAGTCAGTCCCATCTAGTATACAGAAAATGTAAGAAAACATAGCCTTAAACCACACATAAAAAAGAGAAAAATGTGTGCAAGAAGCTTGTGTTAAACCCAGAAATTACTTCTGTAGCCTTGATAAAACCTGTGTCTCAAAAAAAAAAAAAAAAAAGGAGAGATAAGAGAAAACAAAGAGGGACTATTTCTGTCTAACACTGTCACCCATAGCCCAGGAATGGAGGAGGCAAGACCCATAGGGATCACTGCAGAGCCACTTCCAATGGAGCCAGGGCATCTCTGCCTCGTGCTCAAAAACTCAGCAGCCTGATGCACCACACCCAATACTTTTGAGTGGTTCCTCTGAGCAGGATAGGCCCAGAGAAGAACTAATAGGGCTGTACAGTGTCCAAATTCCTGCATCAGGACTGCACTATCAGAGAAGCAGCTGAGCTAATTACACCAACACATGTGAAAAGCAGTCTGAATTCTGCCTATGGATGACTTTCACTTAAACTGAAATAGCAAATCAGAAGATACCCCAGGACCCATTCACCTGAGGGCTCTGGGACCTGCAGAAGCAAACACAGATTTCACTCTGGGACCTTAGATCTGCAATGCTCCAAAGACACATTTATCTCAGATTTTTCCTGCACTCCCATGAGCAATAGAGGAGAGGAAAAATGACACTAAAAATATTTAAACTAACAATATCAGTTAGGAGGAAGAAATAAGACCATCTTTAAATTTTTTGTCTCGTGAGTCTAAGACTTCTGACAAGAAATTTTCCATTTTCTTTCTGCCTTTCTACACATATGTTATCTACACTTAGAGAAAACAATCAGATATGTCCTTAATGACCCAGCAAACATTCACTGTTACAGATTTCAAAGAACCTGAAGTTTTTTCCTTCAAATTCAATAGGGGTGAGAAATGGGGAAAAACCCGTAGTGCTATCGTGACTTACCTCATGTATATCATGTGTTCAGAATAACAAACTTAGATATAACACAACAAGTTTTTAACTGTGATAAAAAGCATAAAAATAAACACTTTTCACATTGTCATGTGCATGGGTATTAAGTGATAATGAAAAGCTATTTAGAGTATGGCAGAACTGGCACTCCACCAGAATAGAAAGAAGCTCCCTGTTAAGACAGGGAGTTTTACAAATGCACAGTCTACCTGCTGCTTTTTTCAGTGCTGCTTTATCTTCAGAAAGAAAAAAGCTTACTAGAAAGCTTAATAAATACACCAATTATCACATGGGAGATACTCTAGAGTGAAATCCAAGCAGATGGTCTCATGAAATTTCTGATCACGTCTACATCATGCTCGGAAATAAGCACATAGGCTTCCATTGGAAACTAGATTAAAAGCACAATCCACAATATGAAGTAGAGCTCTTTATGACTAGCTTGATACATTTTAAATTTAATTTGCATCCAGCTATAGCTTTACTTTTGTGCCCACCATCCCTGGAACCCCAAGACTCTCAGTGAAAAGCAGAGCATGAGCCTTCTCTTCCAGATGTTCCTGGCTGGCAGAGTGACACTTCATGCAGTCAGAGCAGCCTTTTGAGAGCTCGGGCTGGCCCAGGGGTTTACAGCTGAAGTTATCACACAACATGTCTTGTTAAAAGTACATGACAAGAGCATTTGGCAAAGCCACATTTGCTGCCTTCAGAAACTTACTCCTGCATCTGGATCTGCAGGATCACATTACCACCTGACTCTCCATGCTCTCAGCTTACTTGCAGCAGAACAAAAGCTGTCTGGAGGGTTTCAGGACCAAGGCAAAACAGATGCTAGGAAGTCTTGTCAAATAAATGGAGCTGGGAGCAAGCTAGACTACATAATTTAAGTGACACCAAATACTATTTTTTTTTTCATATTATCTGCTGCCTGTAATTATGAAAGTAGAAACAGCTTAAAAAGACCCCTATATTTCGACTTAAAAAGGCAATTTCTGGATCTCATAGTTTAACAAGGGGAGGGAAACACAAAGGCATAAATTGAATATATCCTAAAGGACCAGATATCTAAAAAACAACAACAAACAACAGAAAACCATCAAAATAATAATAATAAAGAAAACCAAATCCAGCACACACAAACCCAGAAACAAAAAATTTAAAAAGGCAAAACCAAACAAATAAACCAAAACCCCCTCCAACCCTACTATTCTTTCAACAGCTTGGAAGTTTTTACTCAGCCATGTGATTTCTGCCTTTCTTTTGCCATCAATCAGACTCCTCAGACATGGTCAGTCCTTATTGCCCCTGCAAAGGTTTTCTGTGTAGAAAAACAGCTTACCTAGCATATTGCTTGTCCATATACCAACAAAATGAGACCTTCAGTTGAGTGCACCCCTTGAAAGGCAGCAGTCTAGGTAACAGATAATTCATATGCTGAAAGCACATGCATCACCCCTCCTACAGGCAGCCTGTCATCTTAAGAGATCACTTTGAATTATCCTTAAGGTTTCCAGGGTGGTTAAGTTNAAAAAAAAAAAAAAATCACATCTATTAAGCAACCAATTTCTGCTAGCTCATTTCATCCTCATTTATGAGATTTTAGCCCTTCCTTTCTCTCAGGCATATGCATTATGCCAACATACATAATTATTATTAACTGGGTACTGTTTACAGGGTTTCTGTCCTAAAGGGAAGTATAAAGGGCCAAGGTTGTCACTATAATTCAATTCCAAACTTCAACCTGTCAAATTTCAGAGTGCTACCACTGCACCTTGAAGGTGCATTGGCACAGTGACTGCAGTTGTCTTTGACAATGTAAAGAAGAAAAATGTAACTTTAAAGAGACAGCATTTTCATTTTCAAGTTTAAATGACATTATTTCATCTTAATTGGTATCCAGAGATTTGTACACTGGAATTTCCAGGTTACAGAGTGTCAAATTTCTTTTTTTTCCTCAATAGTCATTTGCATTGTAATGAAAATTCTTTTATTTATGAAGCTTTAGATTATCCTGCAACCAGAAGAATATGACTGTGGAAGTTGTTCAAAGTGAGCATGATCTGTGTACATCTACACAGCCACTGTTTATTAACATCTCACCATAAGTTTTACCATTCTAACTTATTTTGATGCTTTTTCTGTAGAATTGAGGCAAAAAAAATATACTCAAACACCATAAAAAATATGCTCTACTATAAAATCTCTTTGAAAATATGTTGTGTTTTTCAACTGTTTTGCAATGCACAGTATTCCTGATTTATGACCCTCTTACCGCAAATCAGAACATTACTGTCACATAAAGTTGGATAAATATATCTGTAATTATACAAAGGAAAAAAAAAGGCACCATAGCACTGACAAAGAGCAGTAGATTTACAGTAACAAACCACATAAGCCTTCTCTGTCAGCACTAGCTACAGATTAAAATAAAAAGCTGTTGCAATAGACCAGCAAAGAACATAGAGGTATTTTCAGTGATTCCTCAGGGGAAAAAAAAATACACTGGAGGCAGGGCGGAATGGGGAGGGATGGTAGGAGCTAGCATTAAGAAAACTATCCAGACAGATTAATAGTCTACCTCTCCCCAAACCTGATAAACCTAGATAAAACCTGTGTCTCCAAAACCTGTGTCTCCTGTTCTTTACTGAACTTAAAGTAAAGCGTGGACATGAGACAAAGGAAAATATAATGATCTCGTTATATTTGTTAAAAACACTTTGCTGTGAATTACTAGCTTTTTTTTCTGTTATGTATTTATTGCCGCTATAATTATGAATTGTGTCTGCTTTTTATGTATAAGGAAAATGCAGGCTTGTATGAATATGAAAAGGCCTGTTACTGCTGCTACCTGCTTGCTAGGAGTGTAACCTGACATGTTCAAACCTTGTCCAGACCTGGTGGGGGCTTGTAGCCACTGCTGCTTGCTAGCCAGCAAGTCTGGGCTTGCNGGCTTGTAGCCACTGCTGCTTGCTAGCCAACAAGTTTGGGCTTGCTCCCAGCACAGTGGGCATGACACAGCCCACCAGAATCTGCCGATAGAAGGGGCAGTGACCAGGGGTAGGACAGACGTGTTGGTGGAACACAGACTCCCCACGTCACCAGCACTGCTTGCCCGTCCCTTATCTACGAGCTAATAAAATTGTCTTATTGATTGACCTACCCTATTGCAGTGAGTAATTTATAAAAACAGCAGCAGCAAGAGCAACTTCCAGTTCATAAACAGAATACAAGAATGCATCAGTTACTAGATAGTTATAAGGACCTCTCTGCCTCCAGCCAGACACACTCGCTTACCTGTGGGGAATAATCCCGCAGAAAAAAGGCGCTGGCAGTCTCCTGTCCCCCCAGCACACGGGCCTTGCTGAAGGGATGCCCTCCCTTTACTGCAGTAGCAGAGAGCTCAGACACACCACACGAGCTCCAGGGTGACCCAGCTGCCAAGCTCCTCCATTCTTGGTGCTGAGTGACCAACACGAGCATCAAGCACTTATCCTTTACTGAGAGCAATAAATGCCACCCTACCATTCCTTCAGCTCCCCGTGTTTGACTGGGGAGCTGCCAGGTGCTCCCACTCGCAGCTAATTCCTGCACATGGCACATAAAACAGGGCTCTCCTTATCTGCACTAATGGCAGGCTGAGGGTGAGGTGGGGAATGGGGAGAAGAAATTACAACAGTAGTTTGGGTTAATGAGGCAACACACATCCTAAAGACTTAATGGGAAGAGTAACAGGTTTCAATCAGACAGAAGTCTGCAGCCTCGTTACTACCACCAGTTGTCACTTACCACACTGGTACAGGCAATCTATGCAGCAACAGGCAAAGCAAAAGCAAATAATAGCTAAAGGGGAACAGGAAACTTTCTTAAAACACTGTTCACACTGGAGGTCATCATTCTGGCAAGTTTTATGTTGCAAGAAGAAACATAAATACCGACATCACAGTTCTGAAAGGGTTGATATGAGAACAAGCCCAAAGACAGACATGTTTTCTTTCTGCCTTCTGCCACCCAGGAGCCATCTCCTTGCATACTGATCTAAAAGTGACAATATTAAATCAGCCTTCAACACTTAATCAAGATTAACAGCTTCTGCACAAATGTTAACAAATCAAATGGATGTGCTCCTTCTGAAGGTCAGACGAGCTTATCTTCCTTTGCAAACTGAAAGGGCCTTCTACGGCTCCTTGATCAATGTCATGAAAGTTTTCTTATTTAAAACTTTGAAACCAGACACACTCTTCTCCTAACCAAATGACAGTTTAGCCCAGTATCATGATTCTAATTAGTGACCTTCATTCTGGTGTCCTTTGCCTGGAGAATCATCTGGAGATTTTATTTTATTTCCCTCCAGATTAATATTTTTCTGTTTTCTTCACATAATTAGAGACAGTTTTAAGGGTATAGGGTTTTGGGGTTTTTTTGTGAGGAACCTCTACACCAGATGCCTGAAGAAGGAATGTAAAAAAAAAAGGCAAATTGAGAAATTCTCCTTTAGTAGCTCCTGGCAATAGTTTAATGACCTTTTGAGCTTGAGGCTGCATCAAGGACATGTTTAATAATAACCAGTGCACTTTTCTCTCACCATGAGGGGTTTATCAGTTTCTCTGGCACTAACCAAGCAGTTCTGCCTTCTCTTAATAAGGCAATTTAATTCTTTTTAAAGTATATAATAAAGAAAGATGACCAGAATGACTGGTTAAGATGCAGAACTGAGATTTGGAAAATCTGATTTCTTCTCTTTGTTCTCTGAGCAAGTCCACTATAAGGGGGAAGCTTTTATTAAAAATCAGCTATTTGACTCACTTTTGCAGAAGGAATATTTCCTGTTTCATTTCAGTGAAATTCAATTCACCTTTAATAAGGAGAATAAAACTTCTTTTTCAGTCTTTATTTAAATTGTAAGACTTTTTTACTTAGAATTGTAAATTCTAAGAGCAGGGTTCATCTTTACTGTGATTCAGTATTCTAGTATACAGAGGCCAGTCTTGGTGGCTGCAATTTGTAACAGTACTACTGATATTTAAAGTCTTGGAAGAAGTAAAATAAGCAGTCTACAGCTCTTCAGCAAATATTTTATAGCTCCAAGATGGAATTTTTTTTTTTATAAAATCCAAGAAGTCAGAGAAACAAATGCCAATAAAAATCCTATGGAGCCTTACTCCCTAAGACAACTGAACTTCTCACATTCAGCAGGTAATGTAAAGAAAAGCATGAGGACTCACATGTGCTGTTTGTCGAGTTCAGTTCATACATGCAGGTTGTCACCATGACACTGTCATCTTCCCTCTTCACACCCCATACCTTGTTGGTAAAACTACTCCTACCTGCATTTGGTATAGCAAGGAGGAGGTTACAAGTCTGCTCAAAGGTCAGATCTAACACAGAATTTCTCTTTAGGTTGGTTTGCTTTCCACAGACCCGGCCTACAATCAGTAGGGATGGAGAAGAAGCAGAGCTGTCCCTACAGTGCTCAGCAACCACCTTCATCATCCTAGCTGCCAGATACAGCAGTCCTCCCCTATCTTCATTCCCCTTGGCCCTTACTTTCACTCTCTACATGGTCTTCCCATTCTTAGCCACTGATTCAACAGGCTTGTGATGAATCAGATCAGAGAATGGGCTTTTTTCCCCAGCTGGTTCATGAAGCTGACACAAAACCACTGGTGCTAGCAAAGGAAGGCAGCTGGTAGGGACAGAAATAAACAGGGAAATGTTACAAATTTAATTTTTCTTAGTGGATGGTGTGAGGCAAAGCTGTTATCAAGTGTGTTCAGACAACATCTCAAGTTTATGCAATTTTGAGATTGTATAAAAAGAAAAAAAGAAGAAATTGCTAATATCAAGTAATAATTTTTAGATCTTCAAGAAGTGCCCAAGTGCTATAAGGAATAGATAATTTAACCTCTCTGCATTTGAGTATGTTGTTTCAATTGTTCATCAGCAACAGGAAACACTTATTTATTTTATAGTGAAATACGATACAAAGGATATAAAACTCACCTGATTAGTTCACAGGGGAGCTCATTCATAACATGTTTTAGAGAGGTTGAAACACATACTTGAGTTCACATATTACCATTTGATCATATCTTGTACATTTGTGTGGCAGCTGCTAATCACAATCTTTTCCAAGATAAATTACCATTTCTGCTATTCACGCAATATTTCTGCATTCTAATTTTTCTTATACTTTTCACTTCGAGATCCAGGTGTTGCCCTACAAAATAAAAAACGCAGCCTGGATAAGATGAAAACCTCTCCACTTACCAGAAAAATAAAGAGTCTCTGTCAGATCCCACCTTTGCATGTAGGATTCAGAAGTATTTGAGCAGTGAGAGCACTTAAATAGTTGTTGTTTTTTTTTTTTT